>CAAKHC010012169.1:6741-17463 GCA_901007825.1 Macroramphosus scolopax
CTCTCTCTCTAAAAAAACCAAAAAAAAAAACCCCCCCCCCCCCCCCCATCATTTAAAAAATATCAAACACTGATTTCAGGAATTTCAAACATCAATTTATTACATCACATTTGGTTTAAATCATCTTGTTATTGACGACGAAGATGCAGAACGTCATCCTCCAATCAGGTTCATGACATCCAGTCACATGATCGTCACCGCAGGCGGGAGTAGAAAATATTACAACATCTGTCCGACAGCAAACTCTCTTCCAAACAGACTGCACGGGAAATATAAACGGACCTGGAGGTTTGACGGAGCAGACGAACAGTGTTTCCCCTGTGATGAGGAGGATGATGAAGGCACATCGTGGCAGAATGCAGTTCCCTTGTTGAGACAGAAACGTCTTTGAAATGGCAGTGAAGTAGTAACGTGTTCTTCGGCTCCGGGTGGCGAGCGGACGCGTGTGAGGTCACCGCCGATGACCCCGAGCCGGGCAGAAGGAGCACGCGGAGGGTTTTTATTTGGTTGTTTTCATGCAAACGTCAGTCTCAACCCCCCGCGGCTTCGACCTGAAATGAGTCTTCGGCTGAGAGTTTCATCAACTTTACCGTGTGGCGTTCAAATATAGCGAACGCAGCACCGTGTTCAACATGCTGGAGGGATGCAGGGGGCAGAGTCCGTCCAAGCAGACGCCCGCTGTCTGCATCAATAATGTTAGTGTGTGTGTCAGTCAGTGTTATCTTGTAGTAGAGGCTCTTCCTCTTCGCTGGAAGTGCTCACGTCTCCGTGCGGCGCGGCGCCACCTTCAGGTTTATTTCTCTGCATCGGGACAAGAGGAGAGACGACGTTATGAGACGCTTCGGCTGCTGGAGGAAGAATGAAACTACACAACTGTAAAAGAACCAGGTGGCTGCAAAGATGGTGAACAAGACATCAAACAAAACATCTCAAGGAATGCATGACAACACCAACACCACCGGGTCCCAACGCACGCACGCACGCACGCACGCAGAATATTAGGAACACCTCAGTTTAACAGATTCGATTGACTGAACATCATCATCATCCTCATGAAGGAGGATTCACTGCAGGTTAATCCAGGTGTACCTAACAAATTGGCAACCAGGCTTCAGCAGAAAATCCAGAAACATTAATGCACGTGTCTTTGTGTTTGCACCCACCTGATTTATTCATGATACTTTTCCCCTGCGTGTCGCCGCCATGCGACCCGTTTAGCGCCTCTTTACCGGCGGCCTAGAAGATGATCAAACCCTGTTACACATCAACCAGCCGGAGAGCAGAGCGACGGGGTGAAGCACCATGCTGGAGGTCAGTTCTGCTGCTCGGCATGCGGTTAATTAACAGCTCATGCGATTGGTTAATTGGTCAAACATGATCACACACGGGGAAGAAGTCGTTGGTGCCATCAGACTTTGTGACGGACTGATAATCAAACGTGAGGACGATCGATCGGTAAAGTGACGGTCGTGTTGATGACCTGCAGTCCAACTGAGACCGGCGACACGTCGACGCTGCTGATTGAGTCTCATTCAAAGTGTGTTGATTCAAATCAAGTAGAGATTCACATGTTGATTTGGGTTTTGATTGTTTTCGGATCAAATCAGTTTTACCAACCAGGGAGTTCATGGTCCAGCTTCTACGAGACGTCTGCAAACACACGACAGCAGAAACACGTTGAGGCGTCACCAAAAATTAAAACGTCTTCACGAGCGTCAGTTCATGAAAGCCTGTTGACTTCATGTTCTAACGGAACATGAAGCTTCGTGTGTTTCACTACAAACTGGGGGGCGGGGGGGGAACATGATGAAAACACCTCTGTGTCGCTTTTGAAAAGTTCTGCCGTCACATGAATCAGTTGCAAAAACACCAAACGATTATTTCATGCAAACTTCAGTCTGGAATCATTAAGAGACCATGAAGCCGAGACTTCAGTCACATCTCTACATCATCATCATCATCATCATCATCAAGACCGTTTGTCTTCACTTCGCTGTCGGAGCAGAAAGTGACTTCACAGCTGCTGGATGAGATTCAAGATGCTTCCAACAACAGAAGCTCCTCCCCCTCTTCAGCCCGTCTCCTCTTTCATCCTCCCGTCACAATTCAACTGTCCGTGTGCAACAGTTCAATTGTGCAGAAACACACACACACACACACACACACACACACACACACACACACACGACGAGGTGAAGCAGCTCTACCTTCAGTCTGTGATGCACCAGGGCGCCGATGAGTATGGTGGTGAGGCCGAGGGCGATGAAGATGTACTGCATGTACTCCATGACGGCGGGCAGGATCACCAGGTTGGTGTGGAACGTGGTGAGGATGGGACCATCGATGTACCCGCTCTGAGGATCAGAAACAACTTACATTACCAGAGTGTTTGTGCAATAACAAATCAAACCTCTGCACTCATATTAGTGTAATTACGGTAGTTGGAAGTAATGGTCAGGTAAACTACTGATGACTCCAAACGCAGCGTCACGTTAAATCAAAGTTAAACACTTTTGGAGCCAAAACAACCAAACACAACCAGGCCAGGGGGGATGAAGAGTTACATTAGACACTCGCCTCCTCAAACCAGATCATGGGCATCACCACCTCGGACATCTTGCCAGTTTCTCTGCAAGGACAAACACATTCAACGTCAAAGGTTAGTCGAGAGCGGGGAGGAAAACAGGAAGCTTCCCCGAGCCGATGAATCGATTTATAACACAAGTAGAACATCCGTACGTGATTCCTGACACTCTCTTCATGTAGAGGTTGAGCTGCAGGCGGATGGCCACGTTCAGAGGGACGCCGGTTTCCTGCGAGGAGACAGAACGGACCACGAATGAAGCTCACAGAGGGACAATAAGAAGATTCGCTTATCAAATGAGGGACAATTAAAGTCTCAACGAGAGCAGATTTCCATCCAGCTGTGAAGAGTTTTCCATAAGTGAACGGAGTAAACAAAAGAAGGAAATCCTCCGTCCACTGTGTGTGTGTGTGTGTGTGTGTGTGTGTCTGGTCCGTGTTAAAGGGCGCCGACAATCATTAAACATCAAATCCCACATCAGATTCATATCTGATCCGAGGTCATGTGACATGAAAGAACCGTCTGATCAGGATCCAGCAGGCGCCAGCTGAGCCGAGTGCTGTCATCAGTCAGCGTCCCGAGAGGCGACGGTGGAGGATCGCCACATGCAGCCGGCCGACGCGGCAGCGTGTCGACATGCACATGCAGAGGACAGGCGAGGTCACGTGTGGTCACCAGTGTGAACCGCCAACGCAGGCAGACGTGATCTGAGCGGGACAACGTGGACGAGGTTGCGTTGGGCTTCCTGTTCCATGAAGATACGGAGTTCCATCATATGAATAACTACTTCCAAACACTTTCACCAGGGAGTTTGATGAGGAGTTTGGACACTACAGTTGGGTTATTTCCTCCGCGGGGACATTTAATTTCCTGAAAGTTCCGATATTAAAACACTGGATTTCCTCCTTCGGTCGCTCGAGGTCGTCAAACATTAGAGCTCCGGGTTGGTGGAGCAGAAGGAAACATCAAGCAGACACAAGAGGATTCTCTTTGTTCTACTTACACCAAATGATGTTTTATTAGTTATTAGATTTATGACACGTGTTTGACCCGTGAGTCCGGCGGCGGCGGCGGCGGCGCCTGAGGACTGCTGGACGGGAGGGGAGGAGCCACGGTCAGAGGCGCCGCTGGTGGTGGACCGGAGCTGCTTCACAAGCGGTCCTGCTACTTCAAACCTAATGTGAAGCAGCTGGAACATTGTGTCTGTTCGCAGGATGTCTCAGACTGACGGAGGGTCGTATCATGGACCGAAGAGCAAGTCATCACATGTTGGAGCGGAGCAGCTCCAGTCCCGGGAGGTTCGGTGGAGCTCTGCACTCCCGAGTGGAACCGAAGCTCTTCATATGGTGAGCGTCAGCGGTGATGTGAGGCAGGTAACCTCCTCTAATGATTAACCCGGGGGGGCAGCAGCTCGCTCTGACCCCGCGCCAGCCTCACCTGCCTCTTATCAACCTGGACACCATAATGACTCATAACCATTAACACCAACAGCTGATAAGGAGAAGATAGACCAATTTCCAATTACCTTATCTCGACAGGTTTACACAGGTGGAGTTGAATCATGTCAGTGTTACATCAAACTGCCCCCCCGGCAACACGCACCTTCGATAACTGCAGCGACCGTCCTCCGGGTCCTCGGAGACACACAGTCAGGACGAGGTTGAACTCGATCGGGTCCACTGTCATTACAACACATCTTATATCTGATCCAAGCCGTTCCTCAGCCACAGATACTCATACGACCTCGACCTCCAGCACAGGCTGCGTGACCTTCACCTGCGAGGTCGTCCCTTTGGAAACAAGTCCCGGTGGGGGGGGGGGGGGGGTGGGGGGGCGCAGCAACCTTTGAACCCATAAAACCAATCGGTTTTATGTTTGTGTGCGTTTGGACGGTGATCCGGTTTATTGTGGCGTCTCTACGATCCGCCTGCTAGAGCCAAGGAGTCGTTACCACGACGACCCGGTTCTGAACGTCTCCCCGTCTCTTCCCTCCTTTCTTGTCCTTCTGCACTCGTGACAGAACGATCGATTATCAATTCAGATCCTCTGAACGTCTGCGAGCGAGCGGCTGACGTCAGGATGAGAAACAACAACACAACATGTGATTTAAATGATTCTAACTGAACTCGTCTCGTGTGGGGAAGCAGCTCAATGAAACGATCTGATAGGAATTGGAAAGAAGAGGATGACGAAGAACAAGAAGCCCTTCACTCACCTTTCATCTGCATTGTTTCTGACATGTATAGAACAACAAGACAAAGTCTGACGCTCGGCGATATGTAATCAGTTCACCTCTGCTCAAGAGGACAACACAGTGTGTGCGTGTGTGTGTGTGCGTGCGCGTGCGTGTGCGTGCGTGCGTGTGTGTGTGCGTGCGTGTGCGTGTGTATGCGTGTGCGTGTGCACGCTCACCGGGTGGATGTCTATAAACAGGCCATGCTCGTCCTCGGTGGGATGAAGACCCTGCACGTAGTCCAGCAGAACAGGATCGGCGTTGAAGAAGTGAGGATGAGAGATGAAGACTGGAGAGTCTGGAGAGTCAAACAAAGCAGCGTCACCTAAACTTTAGTTTGCAGGTCCATCTGAGATGGTTTGGGTTTCATCTGTTATCTACATCTAAGTCCTTCATTAAGAACCTGCAACCACAGTAGGCAGGGCCCACCGGTCGGTCCCCCAGCGGTCACTCGGACCACGTCTTGGGCCACGTGAATTCGACATACAGAAAGAGACTGATGATCTCTGAACCTGCTGCCAGGACATCTTCATCAGCTTCAGTGAGGATGACTGTGTACCATCACAAGCCAGGGTGAGTGATGGCTCACAGCCCGACTCCGTCAGGTCGACCCGGCGTTCAGAGGCCGGAGGCAGCAGGTGGAGAAGGAGGTGTGAGAAGCTAACGGACTACTGGAGCTCCACCAGCAGGTCTCAGCCGCTGCTCCGGGGCTCGTCCGGTGTTGACGGAGGGGGAAGTCTTTGCTCCGCCCATTTTTCTCACTGGTGATCCAGGGGATTGAACCAGCGACCTTTCCCTACCAGGCTGCCAACATCTAACATGTACAACGCTACGAGTGACACATCCTTCTGTCCATCACCGGACCCTCTGCACATCCTCCAGGTCCAACAATGGAAAAGCTACAGTCATATTCTAGAAGCTCCTGCAGCAGCTCCGCTCAGCACTCGTCTGCTGCGACCTCGTGCTCGCTCTTCGACGGCTCCAATATATTTATAAAACACGAAGATGTTTGCCTGCAGAACTCGTTTCCTGTCGTCAGACTCACTGTGGCGGCAGCTGCTGACGTTCAACAGGCCCGACTGTCTGCAGGGGCAGAAGCCTTCGTTGGGGGTGTAGTCCGTCCCGTTGGCGAACAGCGTCTTGGGCGCCACATATCGATATAAGGGGATCCCCTTCATCTCACCGGGGCGCTGGTAAACAAGCTCCATTGATCTGAACGGTAAAGGAACGCAGGTGGAGGTTAAGTGAGTGAACGAAGAGGAAGAAAAGGAAGAAGAGTGAGAGGGTGGTGAACCTGCAGGCGTCCGGGCTGTAGAACGGCAGCGTGCTCTCCTTGGTCATGAAGGGGGGCCACATCTGCCCGGCGGTGCCGTTGATCATGTTGCACTGCGGCGTCCTCCAGTAGCTCAGCTAGAAGAAAGGTACACGGTCATTAAAACACGAGCACTGACGGTGACGAGGCGGCCGGCGTCGTGGGGACGTCTCACCTCCGTCAGGCCGTTCCAGGAATCCACCTGGTGGACTTTCCGGATGTCGTCTTTACCAGTGAAGATGGTGAACAGGCCCGTGTCAGAGTTGTTGAACTGAGTAAAGATGGAGGTGAGAAATGCAGGTTTACCTTTGTGAGCTCAGACAGACAGGGCGGCGTTCACAGATTGTTCTGGTCTCCTTCCGTTCCTCGGTGACGAGGAGCTCATAAACCAGGACGGACAAAAGAAAGCACTCACGTCTGCAAAGAGGCCAAACTTGCCCGACGACGGCAGCATGCCGGGCAGGTACTTGTTGAGGAAATCAACCAGCCCGCTGTCGTAACCCCACATCAGCTCCCCGACCGTCTTGGTCAGGAAGGGCCCCTCCTTGAAAGACTTGAAGGTGGCGCTGATCATCAACCGCACGGCCCACGGCATGTTCTCCATCATCACCGCTGCACCCTGGTGGCAGGGAGGGGGGAGAGTGAAGAGAGGACGAGGGCGGGTGAATGTGGAGGAGGAAGGAGAATCTTACCAGCACCAACATGTTTGGAATGGTGACGATGTCGGACTCGTTCCCCACAGACATGCTGGGCTCGAAGAAGTACCTCCTGTACTCCTTGTACGTCACCGTGTTGTTGGGATGAAATGTGATGTTGTCCTTCTGACAGCGTTTCCTGAAAGTCAAGGAAATAAGAAGGGGGGGGGGGGGGGGGGGTGTCACTGCTGCTGCCACGGTTTGAAACATCGGTCAGCCCTCTGTGTCGAGTCGGCCACGTTCCAACAGTCAAACTGTACAGTTGCACACAGAATGTTCCTGCTCCGACACATGTTCTTGTTTAGGATTTGAGAGGAATAATCTTTGTTTACAGAGAAGCTTTGAGGAGAAAGTCTTTCTTGGCATCCTGTAAGTTACGCTGTCATGTACCATGTGTGGCAGCAGCAGCAGCTCGCGGCACCAACTCCAGCTGTTTCAGCGTTTGTACACATATGGAAAAGCTCCATTAAAAGTCTGGTGGATGCATGTAGCTGGGAGCCAAATTCACAGGGAACATAATGTTCTAACAATGAGCCAATCAGCCCCGAACGTTCTGCTGGACGGGAACACGTGACGCATTAAGACACATTCGCAGCAGAATAAACAATATTTGGACAAAGACCATTATTTGAGAGTCGTGGTCTGTCACCTCCCAGGAGAGAAGACAAGGTGTGCATCATCATAAACATTATCAGGACAAAGTTTACTGATATGGAAATGCAATGCAGCACAAGTGCATGCAGATATGGTTCGATGTTCCCCGACTGCTCGGAGCTGCAGGAACATCTCACCTGTACACATACGGTCCTCTCTGCTCCACCATGGGCTTCTCACCGCGCAGGATCTCATTGGGGTTGAGGACGTTGAAGAAGTAGACGGACATGAAGAAGGGCACAGGGATGTCCTTCCACATGGTGTAGGAGAGATCATTCTTCGGGTCGATCACAGTGTTCTGACAGGACAGACATGAAATCAATATGAACACTTTGGATCCCTCCTGAGGAACTTCTGTCCATGAACCTCAGATGATGGTAGAAGCTGTCCAAAACCATCAACAAACCTTTTCCATAAAAACTATTTTATTTCAACGTCATCACATTTAATCTGTGAATTTATTATAATATTGATGTTTTTAACATCAGCTGAGGGCGTTAAGTTTGTTTGTCATTTACCAACGAAACGACTCATCAGAGATCAGTTCAACGCAACAATCATCATCATTTATTTCCATGAGGTTCAGTGGAGGTCTGAGCTCTCAGAGTGCCCGTCTGTCAACAACAGACTTGCAGGACAGGAACTACGACAACGTGTTATTCAGAATGTGCAGACGCCTGATGTCACATTAGTGGACACGGACACATCTTGACAACAGAACTTTCTCCAGATATAACTGAGCATCATATTGTGAATTCATACCTGTATTATGACAGACAAACACTTCATCTACATACTAGACGCATTCCAGTTCTCCTTCGTTTCTCAGCATGGAGAAGATTTATTCTCATACTTTTACAAGGAAACTTCTTGTTTTTAAAGATATTTGCATTTCAGGGAAATTGCAAAAATTCCAATTTCCCCATTCGTGCTGAGGTCCATCATTAAGTTCATTGTTGTGACAAAGAAGGAGAAAGTTTCTCCCACAGGACGTGAAGATGCGACAGCAGGAGAGTTTATACATGAAGACAGAAGTATAATTACATATACTTCATCCTGGTTGGAGTAAAGTACAGAGTGTTCCAGACGTGGGGTTTAATTAAATGTCTGCAAGTACACAAAGTACGACTTGATGATAAATGAACTGCAGTAGAAAGTACATATTCACAGTGTTACTGCAGTAGCAGGCTGATGTGTCTCCACACTCACTGTGACGTCATCCGTTAGTTGCACTCACCTGTTGTCCTTCATTGTTTACGTCAATAGAAGTTCTCTCAGGACATTAACACATCAACTGAAACATGCCCATGATCGAACTCACCTTCACTATCTGGTCGTCGATGATCAGCGGACCCACGAACATGAGAACCGTCCCAAAGGACACGGCGAGGACACCGGCCACGATGGAGCCGAACGCCACTCGGGCTTTATTGATAGCCATTGATTGATTGTCGGAGCCGCGTCCCGTTTAGCTTGTCTCGCATTAGCAGCTACACACTGTTATGCTAGCAGAGGTAACAAACACCACGTCCGCAGGAACCGTGTTCTGCTCAGTCTGCATAAATCACCTTTAACTCCTCTGAGTTTACTCATCGATATTTGCTCGACCGTCTGCTGTTGTCATCGTATTTATACCGCTGGTGACGCCGCCGCCGCGCGCAGCATGCTGGGAGGTGTAGTTCTCGCTCACTGCTGTTTCAGCTGAGACCTCACGAGGGCAACAACACCGACAATCACCGTTATCAAGTTGAAGTAGTGATCAGATATTCATGTACTCAGTACTTCACTGCACAACACAGATGAGCCACAGTAATAATAATAATAATAATAATAATAATAATAATAATAATACTATAAGTATACAAATACTGCATCATTGATCCAAAAGAGCTACTGATACCAGTACAACTACTAATACTAATAGTACCACTCCAGCTAGTAATACTGCTACGATATTATTATTATTATTATTATTATTATTACAATCGGGCTGAAGTATATGTACTTTCTGGGACTACTAGTACTACTACAATGTTGCATCATCAGTACTATTGCTACTAATACAAATACTATAGTATTCTAAACAAGTTCATTCAAATAACTGTACTACCGCTACTAATAATAATAATGATAATATCAATAATAAAAAATATTAACAATATGATTAGTAGTTGTATGGTTATTTTTATTATTATCATTACTATTATTAATATTATTATTATTGTTGTTGTTGTTGTTGTAAGAACTATAATGTTATAATTATAATTAACTATTATTAGAATTAGGATTAGAATAATAAGTATTATTACTATATTTATAATTATAATTATAGTAATCATAATAATTATTATCATTATTATAGTAATTATTACAATAATTATTATTATTATTATTATTATCATTATTATAGTTATTATTATGATAATAATAATGATTATTATAGTTATTTTTATTTATTTTTATTATTATGCATTGCAGGGAGCAGAAGGATCTTATTTGGTTAAACAAGGTGAATATTGTTCATTTACATTTGAAATGAGTCGGTAAATAAATCTTCCAGAGATTTCTTCTATAATTGTATAAAATAAATCATCCGTCTGACAAGCTCAAGTCTAAGTTTGTCTGCAGAGGAAAAGAATTGGACTGCAGCGGAAGCACCAAGAAAAGGTTTAATTAGAGTTTATGCAGAGAAAAACACACAACAGAATCCTGCTTATAATCTAACATCTAGAATGAGAGAAGAAGAAGAAGCTGAGTATCCTGGTAGTTACCTTCACTATTTGGCTGTTCATCACCGCCGGTCCCACAAACAGAAGAACTGCTCCAAAAGTTGCCATGAGGACGCCGGCCACTATGAAACCAATAGCTACTTTGGATTTATTGATCGCCATGGTTGGTTAAAATCAATGTGACCTGATAATATCTGTTGGAACTCCTCCACAGAGCCAACAAGCTGAAACACAAATGTTGTGATTGATTCCCTGAAGGATGAACAGAAAGTTACAATTCGGCCAGTTGGTTGTATTTATAGTCTGCAGATCACACACACACCCACACACCCCCCCACACACACACACACACACAAACACACACACACACGCACACACACACACACACACACACACACACACACACACACACACACACACACACACACACAGACACACATACACACACACAGACACACACACACACACACATACACACACAGACACACACTAGCTCATGATTTCCAGGGCGACTG
>CAAKHC010012172.1:14532-38100 GCA_901007825.1 Macroramphosus scolopax
TGTGAAAAATGACATGATACTCCTAAAACAGTGTCCCTGTTGGCAATCCACAAACCCAAACTGTCTAAATCAAGCTGCATTTGAAGCTAGAAGTGGCTTGGCCACCAAGTCTGAAGAACATTCACCTGTTTGTTTTTTGCATTATCCTGTACAGCACAGGAAATATTTTCTCCTTTTAGTGGAGGCAATAAGTTTCGTAGAATATGGCAATGAAGGGATGTTTGTATTTACCTCACACTCCTGGCAATGGATAGTAGTAATGGACATTTAATTAGGTGCAGTACAATGTGATAATACAGTACTATTTTTACCAGTGTGCAGCTCTGGCATTGGCCATCATTTGTCCTCCAATAAAAATATTCCAGTTTGAGCCTATTAGCAAAAAAACAAAAGCGGACCAGAAGGAGCTGGCCAGTAGTCTATAGAAACAGAATTAGCCGTAATATCAGTGCCCAGGGGGAGCAGTTACCTCGAGCTTACCAGTAAATGTGACATGAATGGCATTTGGCAAAGGAGGTGTAGCTCTATGAAGCCTCGCGTATGAATAACCTCACCACCCCACAAATGGAGCCAGTGTGTTGAGCAGCTGTGGAAGTGACGCTGGAGCTTCGCCAGCAAGCTCCATTTGATGCAGTTACTTAGCTCTTTGCTCCCTGGCTAACCTCAGTTTTAATGGAGGGTGATGCTTGGCTAAAAGAGAGGGCACATTGGCACAGCAGGGTCTTCCTCAGGGTGTCTTGGATGTCACCAGATCATACAGACACAGACAGAAATTCATTTTAAAGTGTTTTTCAAAGCAATGTGGGGCATCATGGATTTCAGATTCACCCTTCTGTCCACACTTGTGTGCTTTTAGATAATAAATAGTGTGATGGCATACCATGGTGCATCAGGCTACTAGCTCTTAGTGCATGTAATGATTCCTGGAACAAGTGTGTATGTGTTTGTGTGTTATTCTGCTTGCACAACGTGTCCTGTAACAGTGATCAATGAGTTTGTGTTTGGGGTGCAGAAGTGTAGTCGTGGGTGCTGAGATTGGGTTCCCATTTTAATGAGATCCTTGACTTGAGACGAGACAAGGACAACAGCAACGCTTTTGCCTCTTTCCCTGTTCTCTCTTTGCCTTACATCCTTCCTCCCCTCCTCACTGTATTGCTCCCTGTCCTTTCGTCCTACCACCATTGTTCTCTCCTTCCCGTCTCACTCCACGGTCCTGTCTTTGGATGACAGCAGTCAGTTTTATAAAGGGAAAACCAGGCCACCTCTGTTTTGTATTATCTCCCCATACAAGGTCTCTGACAGTGCGACGCGTTGCCTCAAGCAGGGATTTCAAGATTTGAAAGCGAATCTCAGACCCAGGCTAACACTGGAGCACGGTGATATAGGATGTGGAGCGGGTTTGCCAATGTTGTTCTTAAGTGGTTGGTCACACCAGAGTAGCCTTGCCTATCTGTTTGTATGTGGGCGTGTAGGTATAGAACTTGTAATACGTGTTTGCATTCAAGGTGGCCTTTCAAGTCCATCCAGTAGTGAAGCATCTTTTTGACTCAAGGTAATGTTTTGTTCTTCAAATCCCTCTTATGTTGAAAAACGAATAGGTCCCAACACATGAACACACATGGCTTATAATACACATTTCAAGTCAAATGCTGGCCATGGCACTTGAAGTGCTCCCCTCGGTGTGAGAGCAGTCTTAGCAGCCAGTGCTGGTAGGGAGGAATAACAGCTCTCAAGAGGAATTTGTTCCAATATCCCTGTCATGAGGGGGGATTAGCTTTTCATTTTTTAATATCTGTTGAGGATTTTTTTAAATTTACAGTGGCAAACAGTAACTGAAGCTGCACTGTAGCTCGTGTCTCTATACAAGTTTTATATGTGTGGAAGTCAACGTTTGCCCGGCTTTTGTTTACTGATGTGCTCACAAGGCGACTGGGAGCAGTTGGCCTCCGCCAGCGGGGAAAGGGTTAAGCGTCAGGAATGATTGAGGTGTTGGTTGCACGCAGGCTGCTCAGAGGACCGCCGCCGCAGATTTTCTCCTTCCTCTACCAATTCCCTTACTCTCTTACCCTCTGAATTCTTATTTTTGTCCTCCCCCTGTGTGTTTTCAGATTTCTCTCCTTCCATTCTCACCTTGTTGCTGAATTTGAATCCTTTTCAGTGTTTTTTCTTTTCTGTCAGACTGAATTTTTCATCCACGAATGAAAAGCACCGTATGTGGTGTATCAATGATTTATTTGAAATCTACTGTATAATGCAGTAGATGTAGAAAACGTCAAGTGTTTTAATAAAGCTAGTGTTTATACATGAATCCACTAGTGAGGTTTGTTATTTCCCTTGAACCCTGCATGTCTCTGCTTATCTGCTTCTGTCCTCACCAATCATTCTTTACAACACTTCTTCCTCTGTTTACCTCCTTACCTTACTCCCTCGCTCCGTACCATTTGTTTCTCTTTCTCCCTCTCCCGTCCCTATGCTTGGTTGAATGGGTGGTGAGAGGTGGGGTGAGTGGAGGGTGTTGGAAGCAGCCTGAGTCAGAAGGAAATGAACCCAATAAATCACGCTCTTGTCCCTGTCTCCTCCCTGCCAGGACCTGCTGCCTACCCAGCTCTCTGCAGCTATGTGCATACACTCCGGTATCCAGCAGGAAGCCTTCCATTAATGCCGTGTTGTTGTTTTTGTTCTATTAAAATAAGTGATTACACCCTTATCTGTAGGTTGGAATTAAAAATTGTTGTCACCTTGAGAAAGCCCTCTACAGAGTTTTGAAGTTTTCAATGAACTAATATCATTAATGATGTAAAACATGCACAGATTTGTCGAGATCAATAGGAATGATTATACACCTTCCTCGGTTCATCTCAGCATCACATGATTTTGTTGCATGGTTTTTTTGTTCCATGCATCTGCTCCAAATAAGTTTTAAATGTATCCGTTAAAATCTAAAAATTATGCTTTTATAATTAATTTATAGAGCCCTCACTTCATGCACACACACATACTGGTTTCTTACCGTACCATTAACTTCATCTAACAGCAGAAAATTACTCTGACCTAGCTCAGTGTTTCGGGTCCTGCATCTAAATACCTGCAGTGGTATTCATATTGCCTACAATACACAAACAGCATACTATTACCCTTCGTACAGCAAGTACAGGTACTGCATTAGCCGTTGTGGTTGAAAGTAACCTTTGTACTTTTTATTCTTCGCCAAGCCCTGTTGCAACCGGAACATCAACTGCACGCTGAAAAACTACATTCATTACTAACTGAATAGAATCTAAATCTCCGCGAGCCGGTCAGTTATCAGAGAAGCTGTCAATGGTGGATGTCTGACTGCAGGCTGCTGTTTAATTCTGTATGAACTGTATAAACATTTTATCGTCAGATTGCATCCCAACGGATCCTCAGGCCCCAGTTACTGCTCGCTGAATCATCTGATCTTCTCTCGCTATTAATTGATTGAGTGTGGATGCCGGAGAGTTTGCAAACACATTTAGAACAACACTGATCAAAATCTGCAGTGAACACGTGTTAACAGGAGCACTGAGCGTACGTAGTTTTCCTGTGAGTTTAAACTGACTTAGTTGCTTTGGTGCAGGTGGCCGAATCTGGCAACGCTGTAAAATCCATCAAACCAGACAAGTCTGGCAACAATGCTACATTTATCTGATAGCACCTGAAATGTAACGGTTGATAGCAGATTCGTATGAAAAGCCAAATAAAGAGAGAGAGAAGCGAAGAAGACGTTCTGAATCCAATGCTTCTGATAATGAATGTACGGGCAGGGAGAGACTGACTGAGATTGGATTTATACCCTCAAATTGATGCGTACTCTGACAGCTGTGGAGACCACGGGGGACTTCTCCGTATCGAAGCAGAAAAAGTACTTTGTTTATACTGCCGGGAGTCTGCTTGAAGTCAGTGCTCCACACGTAGTAGATCGTTGATCAGTGTTTCAAACTTGTTTGCAAGCATTATCTCCTGCATCCACAATCAATCAACAATAGTAACAGAAGATCAGAGGAGTTGGGGAGCGAAACAGCAAATGTGATGATAAATACGTTTGGACATTGTTTTTCAAACGCAGCCTGCTGGCAGAAATTCACCGTATAGAAAGCATTTTCTCGCCGTGCGCACATGAGTTTACAGTCTCACCAAGGCTGATGAGCCAGTAGAGAAGAAAAAGTACTCGCATCACAATAACTAACACAGTACCTGTGGCTGTGGTTTGACAGGAAGCGTTAAGCTATGTGTATTGTGGAAATGTGATCGATCCATTGCAGGCGTTTTGAACATCTACAAGGTGAAGTAGTGCTGGTGGGATTTCTGTTTCCATAACGAAAAGTGCCTGATATGTTAATTTACATTTTATGAATTTTGTGCTCAAAGTTAACTTTACATCAATGCAAGACTAGGATATACAAATTAGGACGGCTATTCATCAACAGGAGAGGTCATGGATTCACATCATGCAATGCTTAAAGGGTCTATGAATGACTGTTCTGCTTAAATAATCTGCATATCATCCATTAGCCATGCAAGTCATCAGACTAACTTTCTACCAGGACCATTAGTGGTTAGATATCATTCATCCAGCGGGAACCAAAACTGAGTCAGAGTAATAGAATCAACAGCGGACTGACAGTCGGCTAGATTATTATAATTCCTTGTATGTGGGTGTAGAACATTCGTCTCTCCGCCACCTGTAGTAAGAACATAATACAGCCGCTCGTCTTCTGACTGGAAAAAGGAAAGCGTGACCACGTAACACCTGTTTTGTCCTCCCTCAACTGGCTTCCTGTCTTTTTCAGTATTGATTTTAAGGTTTTATTGCTTGTTTTTAAGGTCTTAGATGGGCTGGCGTCACCTCTTCTAGCAGAACTCTGACATCATCATCCTCCAGTTAGAGCACTGAGGTCGACCAGACAGATTCTTTTGGATGTTCAGAGATACAGGCACAGAAATAGAGGCGACCGAGCCTTTGTGGTGGCGGGCCCTGATCTCTGGAAGAGCCTGCCTATTCATATACGACCTGCTCAGACCCTAGAAACCTGTAAATCGTTGATGAGGATCCACCTTTTCTCTTTGGTTTTCAATTCAAGTTGACCTTAACATCTTGACATCATCTCTTATTGAGCTGCAAGTCTTTTGTTATGATTTTGTCTATTGTTAACACATTTTATATTTACTTTTATATTTGTCTATATCTGTATTTTTAGCCACTTTGGTCAAGTGTGGTAGTATTATATGTGCCAAACAAATACATTTTAAAGTAAACGTATGCTTCATGAACGATGTGTGTTGCTGCTCTGATGTGTTTCACGACAGAGTTGTGAGGAACTCCGGTGTGTGCGTTTGACAAAAATAACCTTGTGGTGGTTGGTTCCCTGTGGGGAAAGAGATAATTAATGCAGGCGGTTCTTTATGATCAAACGTGTTAACTATGTGTTGCCTAACACTATCAAATGATTTGGCTCTCTACACTTCCTGTAAAAAGCATTCACTGCATGTGGACGTTTTATGATCTACTGATTCACTGATAACAGATTATTTATTAGGCCTTTGTGTCAGAGATAGATCAACACAGTCATTTGAAAGCACAAGTACAAAAAAGAAAACATGACATATATCCGTCCATGATGTTTGTATTAAAACAGATTCTTCACCCTGGTGAAGCTCTGTAAAGTTGCAGGGGGACCAGGAGTGAGCAGCAGTGTACAAGGTCTTATCTGAACTCACTTTGATGTCATGTTCGGACATGCGTCTTGCTAGAAGCAACTCTCCTGTGTTGCTGTTCTTTGAAGGATACGACAATGAACTGTTTGTATCACACATGTTAGAGTGATGGTGGAAAAGCAGAATTGGCGTCATCAGATAATCAACCTCAGTCCACTTTGTTACAGATAGTCCCCCACAAGCCTGCCGGCCAACACCGGCCCAGATGTCATGTGTGTTTTCTTTCAACGGCGGTCTTTGTCTTTGCTGCACTGCCATTTACTGCAAAAGTTGAAGCCCGCTGGCTGCAGGTGTTGTGTACACTTGTGTCCTCTATCTCAGCCCTGTAACTCCTGCAGTGTCCATCACTAGAGCTGTTGTCACTCAGATAGTTGTTGTCGACCTTCTGGGGTTGGGAGGCTACACTTGTATTCTTCTCTGGATTGGTCAATTTTAATTTTGGTCACATTTGTTTGGACTGTTGTTTTGCGACAGACAGGAATGTTACGCACGTTCTCAATTACGCACACATCTTTATTTTACCCAAGTGATCAAACAACCGACTATACCAGTGATGATATAAGTGTCTGAATAAATGACGGATATTTTGCGACTTAAATTTGTTTTTGCCCGTTTAATCTAGTTACAAGTTTGATGTCTTAGTGAACCCGCAGGTTCTGAGTGTTTCTAAGCACTAAACTGGAATAGAAGTTACATGGTTTTAAGACACTGGAAATCCCCAGACAGCACCTTTACATATATCTAACAACAGAAAACATTTTCTCTTCGCATTAAATGACACCAAATACATGTTTTATACTTAACATTTCTTTCAGTACTAGGCTAGATATCAGCCCCACACCATGAAGATTGATCATTTGATAGTAACAGTGATACAAATACAACTTGCCTCCATCTATTTGAGGTTGAAAGTTGTAAACAAAATGTGTTTGCTGGAAATTTAGTGTGGTCTACCATGAGGTGGAGGTAAGCCACCACCCTCATGGCTTCCAGGCTTCACAAACCTGTGTGTGTGTTCCTGTGTGGAGTGCACCTGCGTTGCTTCAGGGAAGTGGTTTTCAGCTTTATCGGACACACAAGCCCCATTTGATGTGTAACAACATGTTAAGTGTTATCCTGGACACAAACCTGCCGCTAATGTGTGTTTGGGAGCGGATCAGATAATGTTTGTTTTGTGTCTGAGTACACACCAGGTGACATGGATTGTGTGTCCTTGTACACTTTAAAAGATATATATATCTCTATATATAGAGATATATAGATATATATATATGTAACCCCAGAACTGAAAGTCTGATGGCAAGTGTCACAAAAGGAAATATCAGAGTAGACTTTACCTGGGGGGTCCTCTGGCAGTACAATCAAAGCACCTGAGCTACAGCATTTGATCAAACAACTCAATTTTTACTAACGACAGTGACACATGACGGCAGCCTTTAAATGACACGTCGCATCATTTATACAACACGTCCATCAGGAGCTCTCCTGCTCTTCATTATCCTAAATGCTGTTCAAAGATCTGCATGCTCTGTGGTATTATAGTACTTCATCTTGTTATTACACACAGCAGCAGTCATCCACTTTGTTGTTTTCATTTGTACATCGAAGCTGTTAAGTTGACTGACAGTCTCCACTTTCTCCCCCCTGTCCCCCCCCCCGTTCTGTCCCTCTGCCAGCCGGTGGCAGAGCCCATCCCCATCTGCAGCTTCTGTTTGGGGACCAAGGAGCAGAATCGCGATAAGAAGCCGGAGGAACTCATCTCCTGCGCCGACTGTGGCAATAGTGGTGAGTGTCACTTTGATGGTGTAAAGGAACCATTTTCCACTACTTCAACCATTTGAAATAGGTAAAAGACGGAGAAAGGTTGGCAGTGGAAGTCAATCCACGATTTGTGAAAGAATCGAAGTGCTGCAACTGCATGTGTGTCCGGTGATTACACTTGAGCCGACACTTCCAGCTCACTAACGTTATTCCTCAGATTAGCTCCCTTAGTTTTTTTTATTTGTGTGCTACCTGAGTCAGAAACCCAAGTAGCAATATTATTATTATTGAAATGATTATTATTTGTATTCTTGTTCAGTTACATAGTCTGTGTTCAGTATCTTATGTACCTTCTAGTGCGTAATCAAATGTACTCAACGAATACTCACTGAAGTGTACAGCAGAATTTATTTCCACCCTCATAAGTTGTGTTAAACAGAAGCAAAAAAGTATCGTCTGCCTCAAAGTCCATCGTTACACACGGTGAAGAGACACAATGCATCGTGGGGTAGTTGAGTATGTCCAGTAAGCTCTATTGCATACATAGGAATTCTTGCACATCTAGTATCCGTACGGGTTTTTCTAAAGGACATACATCGACTTACTATTCGGTCAGCATGTACTACATACTGTGTTCAACGTCATACTGAGAATGTTTAATACGTTAGCAGGCGATTCTGACACACTGTTTTCATTTTTGTATAATATTTCTCTTTCTTTTAATATTGGTTCTCCATTAAATTGTGTGTCTCTACCAAGAGTGTTCCTGCACAGGCCAGGCTGTTTAGTGAATGCAGAGGAGTGATTGTGTTGTGTGGGTTTCCGTCCCGGAGAAGAATCTCTTTCTTGCTGCACTTCAAACAGAGCCAAGGCAAAGCTCTGACAGATTGTCATTTATGTTTGAACACTTAGCAGCCAGGTTTGATTCAGTGAGGGCTTTCAATTCCAAAGGGAGCTTTTTTTTCTCCTTCTGTAATGATGCAAGTGGGTCACTGCTGCCAGTCAGCATCCACAAAAAAGAGAGTGTCGGTGACACACTTGTTTGTCTGTGCTTGTCTACCTTTCCGCAGGCCACCCGTCCTGTCTCAAGTTCTCCCCAGAGCTCACAGCGCGAGTCAAGGCTCTGTGGTGGCAGTGCATCGAATGCAAGACTTGCAGCAGCTGTCAGGATCAAGGAAAGAATGCGGTGAGTGGATGAGCGAAAATGGCAGACTGGCAGTTGAACAGTGCCAGTGGATGCTCTCTTTTTTGCCATAGACATATCTGTGATTCTGGGATGGAGCTATTTTAGTCAGCATCTGAATGATTTCACTCTTTCCTCTCACTTGTCAAGAGAGGAATCATTGTCATTCAGATGTTTGTAGTGGGATTTAACAGTGATACACAATACAAAAAAATACCAAGCTGCAGGAAGATAATACGTATTTCTCTGAGGTTTTAGTAAGTTTCAAAGAATGGTTTCAGTGACCAAGTCATGGTAATGAAATAATTCAAGCTAAAAATGCTCTTTTCATCGTCTGAAATACATTCAAAGCTTCTGGTAATCAACAGTACTTGTTTTCATCTGTGCCATGCAGGACAACATGTTGTTCTGTGACTCCTGTGACCGGGGCTTCCACATGGAGTGCTGTGATCCTCCCGTCACACGGATGCCGAAAGGTAAATATACAGAGGTGCCTCTCCAACCGGGTACTTACTGCCTACCGTGAATTGATTTTGTATCTCTGTTAGAGTGTGTTAGGCTCACATTTCTACATTACATAACCATTAACGTCAGACTGAGATTTGGACAAATGATTTATCCATCTCTCGAGTTGTTGCCTCCACCTCTAACAAAGCACCTGATGCTTCTCTATTAAGTCTTAATATTTCAAATAAATCCCCAGATCATGTCAGTATACATTTGAACCTCTGTTCTTTATTGTTCTGTTCCAGGCATGTGGATTTGTCAAATCTGCCAACCCAGAAAAAAGGGAAAGAAGCTTTTACATGAAAAGGCAGCACAAATCAAACGGCGCTACAACGCACCGCTGGGACGGCCCAAGAATAGGTAAAGAAATGCCTTCAGCTAATGTTGTGTTCCTCACTGACAGCCCCGTGGAGAGCCACAGCAAGATGCCAGACAAGCAGACATGCTACCAGTTACATCACCAGCCCTTCTGCCTGAGCTTAGAGACATTCTTCTTTCTCTTGTTTACCTAGTTTGTATACTATCTCCGAGTTGGTAAATATGCTCTGTTGCCACCTGACAAAGTCTTAACCAGACCGCTCACTTCCTTCTTAGGCCGGGAAGACCCTTCAAGAAGCTTGGTGGGCGAGCTCGACGGAGGCGCTCAACATCAGCAAATTCATCCTCCAGCTCCTCCTGTGAAGGTTACCCTGGCGACGACCGGCTGCTTTTCTCAATGCGAGACGATGACGACCTGACGCAAGGCAGCCTGCGTTTCAACAACAAAACTAAAGGGTTAATAGACGCCCTCACAAAGTTCTTCACACCATCACCTGAGGGCCGAAAGGCACGCCAGGAAGTGGTGGACTACTCGCAGCAGTGCCGCATCAGAAAGAAAGCCAGTCGCAAGGGAGATGGAGATGACAGGATGGGTAAGGAGGAGGATTTTAAATATTTTATGAGGAAAAATAGTTGCAAGATCGGCAGTAAGAGAATACGTTACATTAGAGTCATTACAAACAGAATTTATTGCATCTTCAAGCAAACATTCCAATACCTTTGTCAGGCCAGTTGAAAGGTTGTCACATACTGCCAACCGTAGGTGGGAGTTGGGATGCCACTGGATAAACACCTGCCTCCATATACAACTCCAGTGTTTCCGCTTAATTAATTGTTTTGTCGACGGAGTTTCAAAAAGAACTGAAAATATTTCTGTGTTGACGAAAGCCCCTCCCAGCAGGGGAGGGGCTGACTGGTAGTGACAGGTGATATCTGTTACAGAAGCAACATAAACACAATGTTATAGATATTTTATGTGAAATATCCTCGGTTTTTCATGAAACTGTTGTCGTCCATGTATATTTAGCGACCCACTTTAGCATGTCTGCTCTTATCTGTCTGAGAGAACAATAACATCCGTCAATGACTTACTAATGGACAATCTGCCCTAACTTACTGACATCAATCAGTAGACTTGTCTCTCTCTCTCTCACTAGTCTTGCATCAAACTTTACGTTTCCCTCCTCAGACAATCAGGACGGCAGCGACTGGCGTGATGAGGACGACAGACTGCCGGGACATGAGAACCTGACGGAAAAAGACATTGAACTGTTCAGACACATCCAGGAGCTCGCATTACAGGTACGACACTGGGACTAGCTTCAGCTGACAATAGGCCCAGCTCGCCATTCAGAGCTTCAAGAAAGGATCATTGACTAGATCTGTGAGTCTGTGGCTGAGGGCTGCCCGACGCCCGTCATAGATCTTTGTCAACTAAGCTGTAATGTCTGGGTTGACTTTTAACGGTGATGAAAATGTGGTCCAAAAGAATCGAGTCGTTAATAACCATATTGTAAAAAACACAACAATGGCATTGATGGGGTTTGTAGGAAGTAAGCATGTTTGTGGGGGGAAAAGTCGATGAGCTGTGAGAGACCATAATGTCTCAGCACTGACAGAAATTAATTTTCCATGGAACAGATGCCTGATTCAGCATGTTTACTAGAGTTAGTGAGGATCATCAGAACTTGACTTAAATTCGCTTGAATTTCAGATTCTGCATGTACTTGATAGCAAACCCCATTTTTGAAAAGGCGAGGAGGTCTAGTTAAGAGTATGAGGCCTCTCCCATGACTCAGTTAAGTACATTAACAAAATAGAGACAGTAACCAGACTTGTTGATACAGCACTGCCTGTTAGGTGAATTTGGAGGGAAAAGTATTCCGACAGCTGAGTAAAGAAACTGTCTCTGAGTGTCGATAAAATACATATTATTTTACTGATAATAATATAATTTACTCATCGGAAGATTTTAATGGGTTTATCTCTATTTAAGTTTGCTACTATTTACTTGGTGGAGGCCTTAACACTGTAACACCAGACTACCACGGCTAATTATAGATTACATGAGTGTCTTATGTAAATTTCATTTTGCATATAATTTTGGACAAATAACAATTTTTTGGGAACATACTTAAGTTCAGATTCAGATTCTCACTTCTGATTTCATCTGTTTTGCTCACCTTCACAGAAAGTCGGGGTGACCGGGCCACCAGACCCTCAGATGCGCTGTCCGTCAGTCATTGAATTTGGCATGTTTGAAATCCAGACATGGTACTCATCTCCGTACCCACAGGAGTACAGCAGGTAAGAAAAATAATGGAACACATTAGGAATTCTTCATCTCGTTGCTCACAGAGCGGAACATCTTAACCATATAAATTATCTTTTCATTTTCGTCTGGGCCTAAAATTACCTGCTGGATATCCTTTAATTAGCAAAAGCTAAAATGACCCGCTGCAGTCGATGTTTGTCATTTGAACTGGCGAAAGACATTCTGAGTGTTCTCTAAGAATGTGAAGCTGCTAGCTGAATGTTTTGTTCACTGCTTTTCAAGCTTTGTAAACACCAACCATGTATGCCGCAGTGTATGTGTCTTTGTTTGTGGGTCTGGTCAGCTATTATGCAGTTTTTTTTCTCAAGTTGAAATGTTTTCAGCTTGTGGAGATGCATCGTCACCTCTGTTTATGCAGCTATGTGACAACTTAATGTCTATTCTTGGCCACATGCAGTTTTAAATGGACTTTTGATGCAATCGCACCACCTCTAAAATTCAAGTTGTTTTCCGACGGAGCACAACTTAGTAGATCAATATTTGTCTTGCTCATCTCTAATTTTGTAGACGTTGCAAACTCATTTCGTGTTTCTTTCTTTCTATTCAGACTACCTAAGCTCTACTTGTGTGAGTTCTGCCTGCGCTACATGAAGAGTCGCAGCATTCTCTACCAGCACATGAAGAAGTGCAACTGGTTCCACCCCCCAGCTAACGAGATCTACAGGAAGGAGGAAGTCTCTGTATTTGAGGTAAAGAACTATCCAGTGAAATGTCCAGAAAGATTACAAGGGAATGAACAGAAGAGAGACGGACCTGTGCGATGGCAGAGCAACCTGACCAGATGTGTCTCATAATTATTTTAATTATTATTCTGGTTGTTACCCCAGGCTACAAAGAATATTTCACAATATAAACAACTGATTACCAGTGATTCATTGTTCATCAATCAATCAGGAAAACATTCCTTACTGATATAGTCAGATCTCATTTTAGTGTTTTGCACCAAGGAAATGCAACGGTATCATTGGAAAACTATAAAATTACCCCTTTAAAGGCATCCTGTTTTCTTAAGGGTCTAGTATCGCCGCGTCAGTTTAATTGAATGTACTGTTGTCTGCAGGCCTTGGTCACTGAGGCTCTGTTTCCTAGCTCAGCAGTCTATCCCCACTCAGAGGGGAGCAGAAAACTGGCTAGCTGCCAACCTGAAATGTCTCTATAGAGCTCCTTGTTTCTCTCCTCTGCCTCTCTATCTGTTGGTCTCCAGAGACTCCGCTAAGATCATTGCCTGACACTAACTCCTACTCACTTCACCTTCACTCTGTTGCACAGCTCTCTAACAGCAGCTTAAAGACTTCCCCTACAACATTAGTGCTCCTGAGACGGAACATTCATAGACTAGGAAATCTGCTGGTGTTTTGTTATACTGATGTTGTTGTTCTCATTATTTCTTCCAAAAAGGTTGACGGGAATGTGAGCACAATCTACTGTCAGAACCTGTGTCTGCTGGCCAAGCTGTTCCTGGACCACAAGACCCTCTACTATGATGTGGAGCCCTTCCTTTTCTACGTCCTCACCCAGAATGACAGCAAAGGTTGCCACCTCGTCGGCTACTTCTCCAAGGTACAGCCATCCACTCAATCTGAGTTTATATATAATGATATGATGCAATGCAATATAAACCTTTGCTTCATGTTTTTGGGATTTGTGATATAACAAAGTTTAATGGTATTACAAAAGAATAATACTGTAACATTTACCTGCATTCACTCAGTGTTTTATCAGATCTTTTAATGCTACAACTACCTGAACCAAAGTGTAGAGGAAGAGTTCAAAATTAAACTAAAATCCATCGGCACTTATGCAACACTGGTGAATTCCAACAAGTATACGCAGTGGATTATGTGTCCCAGATGAATACCAGGTGCTCTGTGCCCTGTTTCCCTTCACTGGACGTTTCAGTTGCAGGTGCTTCCATTAAAACGCTCCCCTGCTTCCCAAACACCGCAGTTAGCGAGCAGACTTTGCACCACCAACACCCAGCTGTTCTCCACACAGACCTCCTCCGTGATGTGACCACATTATTATTTTCTAATGGTGGTGCGTGTGTCTTTCTCTCTCTTTCCTCCCTCCTTTTTTTTCAGGAGAAGCACTGCCAACAGAAATACAACGTATCATGCATCATGATTCTTCCACAGTACCAGCGAAAAGGCTACGGTCGCTTTCTCATTGACTTCAGTAAGAACCTCGGCCTTGAATAACATAACAGCATAAATAACTGAACGACGATATATCTATTGATGCTTCCTCTTTTGGGTTTTAGTAGCAAAATGAATATGACATGTTAGGAATTTGTAGTAGATTACTGGTTGTGTCTATAACTGTCATATCCCGCCTCCCTTCAGGCTACCTGTTATCCAAGCGTGAGGGCCAGCCTGGATCACCAGAGAAGCCTCTGTCAGACCTTGGTCGACTTTCCTACATGGCCTATTGGCGCAGTGAGGTCCTGGAGTGTCTCTATGACGTCCGTGACCGGCAGATAACCATAAGACAACTCAGCAAACTGACCGGGATCTGCCCGCAGGATATCACCACCACCCTGCACAGCCTCAACATGCTGGAGCAGCGAGGAGACAGGTCAGAGGACAGGACTGCCACAAAAACAATACATTTAACACTCGTACATAGAGGCAAACATGAATACAGAGTCCTGATGCTGATGATTCCTTTTGCTTGGTTTGTCAGGATGGTCCTGGTGAGAAGGGAGAAGCTGGTGTCGAACCACATGGCTCGTCTCAAGGCCCGGCCACGGCTGCTGGAGGTCGACCCCGAGTGTCTCCGCTGGACTCCTGTCATTGTAACCAACACAGTGGTCTCTGACGGTGAGGGAGATGATGACGACGATGATGATGAGGAGGAAGAGGAGGATGATGATGACGAAGAACCAGGGGAAGTTGACCGCAAGGAGGTAATTACATTTGGTTGACAGGGATAATGGAGTGGATTGGCTTTCTCACAGTTCGGTACATTCTTATTAAATAATCATTGATATTATTTTACTTTGTGAATAGATCAAGCCAAGTCACAAGGTCCCACCAATGTCTTGGCACATGCACCAAGGGAAGAAGAGGGAAGAGGATGACTATGAAGAGGAAGAGGAGAGAAAGTGTTTCCTTGGTTTTCCTGTGAGCCAAAGCTCTCCAACATCCCTTCCTGTCCGCTGTCCACCACCTGTGCCAGACACAGCCCGACCACCTCCCCCAACTAATGGAGAACGCAGACCCCGGGGGCGCCCACCCAAAAACTGGCCTTGGGGCAAGGTGAAGGATAGCCAGCGGGTGGGGCGGCCACCAAAGATCCGGCCGGTGGATGACGAGGACGATGAAGATGAAGATAGGACAGAAGGAGGAAAAACAACAGGTTCTACCAGCAGTCCCCCCTCCCTTTTCGCCCTGGACCGAAAAGTAGAGTCCACAGGCTTTCACACATTGGACATGGCCAGGCACCCCTCCATAACCCCCACACGAAGAGGGCGCCCCCCCAGGAAAAAAAGAGGCCCCAAGCCCAAACTAATGGAAGGGCCTGACAGGAGGGGAACCATCCAGCCTGGAGTTTCAAGGCTGAATGTTTCCCCTCCTGTCAGGAAGAGCTGTTTCAGTGAGAGCAGTGAAGAAGAAGATGATGACGACGACGATGAAGATGATGATGATGACGAGAGGAGGGAATGCTCTCCACCAATCCTAACCAAGCCTGCCATGGCGCTCAAATGCAAGGTAAAATACTAAAGATGTTTAAATCAAGAACTTGTCACTCAGCACTGCCATGAATTCACAACTAATTCACAATCCTATTTTACCTAGAAGCCGTTAAGAAAGCGCCGCTTTCGCCAGCGGAGCCACCCTCACAGCAGTGTGGTGACAGAGACCATTTCTGAGACCACAGAGGTTTTGGACGAGCCCTTTATAGACTCTGACTCAGAGAGGCCGATGCCCAGGCTGGAGGAGGAGACTCCACTAAGCCACCCATTGCGCCGCTACCCTCCAGCCCGATCTGCTCTCCGGTTGTCAGACCAAGCGCTGAAAAGAGGGCGGCACTCCAACCTGACTGATTCAGAGGAAGACGGTGGGTGAACTGGGTGTTGATATGAAATTTAGCAGGGTTCACTTGTACATACACAGTATGCATGTAGCTTTATGTAACGCTTGCTTATCCTCTTCTCTCCTCTCAGAGCTAACAGCTTTGCTGAAACCTGTGGCTGCATTGCCAGCAGGTCCCTCAGAGTCTCTAGCAGGCAATCCTGATGTCCCAGTTAAAAAGAAGAAAGGCTGGCCCAAGGGAAAGAGCCGCAAACCACTGCACTGGAAGAAACGCGGACCAGGAAGACCGCCTGGCAGTGGACCCAATCAGCGAGCAGCAGCAGACCTGGCTCAGAGCAGGGTTCCCCAACCTCCCAAAATCAAGATGAGGCCTGGTCGCAAGCCTCGGAGCTGGTACCTGCAGCGGGCCCAAGAGGAGGCTGACAGGCAGGAGCAGGAAAGGCAAAGGCTGGGGAAGCAGCTGGACAAAGATTCTCAGCTGCTCTCTACAGACGAACGAAACACCAAGAGACTCTGCAGAACCAACGCTGACAACAAACAGAGAGATTCTGATGAAGAGGACGATTATCTCCCTAAGCCTGTGGAGCAGAAGATCCCCAAGAGGCGAGGGAGACCGCCCAAGAATCCCGCTCTCCGCCAACCACCCCCACCTGCTCCAAAACAACCTCCCGCCTCTGAGCCAGACGACGAAGAGGAAGAGGAGGAGGAGATGGAAGGAGCCTGGGAGGAGGACAAACCAAGCCGTCCACTGTCCCGTCCCCTGCTCTCCCCCTCTTCCTCATCTTCCAATTCAGGGCCCCAAGCCCCACCATTCCGGCCTCATGATACAGAGTTGGGTGAGAGGGAAGAAGACGACGATGATGAGGAAAGGGAAGAACAGGAATTCAGTAGCCATGGCAACGGTGGTATTACTGTCAGCAGGCGAACAGCAGTCCTACCAGGTTCAGGAAGCAGGCGCAGTGAGGACCATGATGCAGATGATGAAGGTGATGGACACTTAGAGGAAAAGAGCAACAGCAGTAAGAAAAGAAAAAGTGAGGAGTCTGATGATGAGGATGAAGAAGATGAGGAGGAGGAACCTGCCTCCCATGCAAGCTCTCCTCCAGTAAAAGAAGAACCCCAAGTTGGAGAAGCTTTTTTAGACATGGAGAACAGCGCGACCCGCAACTATGTCAGCAAGCAGGAGGAGGAAGAAGAGGAGGAGGAGGAGGCTGAGGAGGAGGTGCAGGAGTCAAAGTGTCCGCTCTCCTCAGCTGACCCACAGCAGGAGGAGAGGCGGCGCAGAGAGCAGGAGGAGTCTGCTGCAGCAGCTGCGGCAGTGGAAACAGTCACGGCCATGTCCGTTCCCTCTGAACCCATGGAGCTGCCGCCTCTGCACACCGAAGACAAGGATGTTGGGCTGTTGATGGAACCCCAGCACACTCACCCCCACCCTCACCAGCACTCTGACTTTAAAGAGGAGCTGAGCCACCATCACTCACACCACCCCCATCACCACTCCAATGAACTGGACCTGGAGACTGTGCAGGCGGTCCAGTCCCTGACACAGGGGGAAGCCCAGGACGAAGAGACAGAACCTCACCCGCACCACGGGGCTTACCAGGACTGCGAGGAGACTCTAGCCGCCTGTCGTACTCTGCAGAGCTATAGCCACACAGGGGAGGCTGAGGACGAGGCCCTGGCTTTAGTAGAGGACTGTGGAGCCTCCCAACACAGCAGCCCCCTCCCTAATCCCCCAATGCCCCCCCTGCCCAGTCAGTCTGTACGATCGGTGAACAGCCCAGGGTTGCCCTCAGCTATCATGGACACAACACCAGCAGGGCAGAGAGGAGGGACGCCTGGCCCCACTGGAGCAGGGGGAGGTGGATATACTCAGATCACCCCTGAACATCCCAGTTCTCTGTCTGCACCATCTCAGCAGAACATGGAGACATCTCCAATGATGGATGTCCCATCTGTGTCAGACCACTCGCAGCAGGTGGTGGACAGCGGCTTCAGTGACCTGGGCAGTATAGAGAGCACTACAGAGAACTATGACAACCCCAGCAGCTATGACTCCTCCATGGGTGGAGGAGGAAATGGAACAGGAAACGCGGGGAATGGAGGAGGAATGTCAGCTGCTGTGGTTGCAGGAGCGTCTACAGCTACCTCCTCATCAGCCTCGTCTTCCTCCAGCTCAGCCACACCTTCCTCCCAGTCTAACATCTGCTCCTTTGTACCAGCCCCCAGCCTCACACCTTCCACAGGAACTGGAGGATCCCAGCTAGGGATGGGCAGCTGTAGCCTGATCCAGCAAACAGGACCTGGTCCTAACAGCGGACCAGGTGCCAGTAATGTTGGAAATTCTGTCCCCCAGCCCCCACCTCCTCCCCCACCGTCCAACACTCCCAACTGTGGCATCAAGTCTCCTCAGAGCTGTGGTGTGATCGAAAGGCCTCCGAGCACCAATCAGCAGCAGCAGCAACAGCAGTCCCAGAAAAAGGTTTCTCAGCAGCAGCAGCAAGCCCCCAATTCCCAGCCTCCTCCCTCGGCCCCACCACAGCAGCAACAACAGCAGCCCCTGTCCCAGTGTAGCATGGGCAATGGCTTTGCCTCCACACCCATGATTATGGAGATTCCTGAGAGTGGTGGTGGAGGAGGGGGCCGCACCCTGTACGAGCGCATGGGTCAGGACTTTGGCACAGGGGGTTACTCCCAGCCCTCTGCAACCTTCAGCCTGGCCAAACTCCAGCAGCTCACAAACACCATCATGGACCCACATGCCATGCCCTACTCTCACTCCGCTTCTGTCACCTCTTACGCCACCAGTGTTTCTCTCTCCAACCCCGGGTTGGCCCCTTCACCCCACACTCCCCTGACTCAGGGCCAGCCCACTATGACACCACCTCCCAACCTTAGCTCTGGCTCTATGAACCTTGGCTCCTTGCAGCTGCAGTGCAACATGCCCACCACCAACATCGGCCTGGGCCCTCCACCGCACACGCAGCGACTGCAGGGCCAGATGGCTACCGTCAAAGGCCATATTTCCATCCGGTCCAAAGCCACCCAGCAGCTGGCCCCAGCCCCGCACCAGCAGCAGCTCTATGGCCGCAGCTCAGGGGCCGTGACCATGCAGGGCACACCTCGCACCTTGGCTGTTCAGCGCGGTATGATGCCAAACCTCATGCCTACGCCGGCACCATACAATTCCATGAACATGACACAGCTCAATGCCATGTCAGCTGGCTATCGAATGCCCCAACCAATGATGAACAGTGGTTACCACGGCAACCCCCCTTACATGAATCAGCCAGCTCAGTACCCCATGCAGATGCAAATGGGCATGATGGGAGGGCAGGGTTACCCACAGCAACCTATGCAGCCAAATCACCATGGCAACATGATGTACACTGGCCCCTCCCATCACAGCTATGCTGGTGTTCCAAAACAGTCACCATACATGAGCAGATGAGCATGAGCAAACTGAAAAAAGAGACATGGGGCCCGAGCTGATACTAGCTGTACTCTAAATGTCCATTACTCCTGTTCACACTCTCCAGTGCTGCAGGAGGCACCATAGAGAGGAGGTGAATAGAGACAGAGAGGATCTCTGAATTTGCTGTTTTTCGATGTTATCGTTCTGTCCATTTGTTTATTTGGGCTCATTTCCTCTCTCTCCTGGGAGTGATACGGAAGGATTTAAGGTTGGGGTGTGTACATGGACCTCAGCCGTGCCGCGCCAGGCATATACAATCCTCTGTAGACGGGCCCAAAGTTCTCCTCTACCTCTTGATGTGCAGGAGGAGAGTGGGGGAGGACAAGGATGACCAGGAAGATACACAGAGAAAGACAACAGGAGTACCTTGCTTTGTCAGACTGTGAATGGAAACACAGTGGTTAACTGATTATATTTAACCATGCACACATCTTTTAATTGACATAGGAAGCCTTACCTTAAAAAAGAGACAATGTAACATTGTAGGCGGACTTGTTTTGTTAAACATAATGTTCATCCTTATTTTTGATGTTTTTGTTGAAATATCAGTGTGCAGTCCGACCTCTTATATGCTTTGGTCTTTATATGTGTGGCATTCTGAAATGGTGACACACCCTCTCGGTGTCTCAGAAATATTCCACCATCTCCGTGGCCACTCTGTCCGAAAAGCTTTTCTCACAGTTCCAGAAAAGCAGAGGGGCGAAGCCTCCTGTGTTGAGCCGTTTCCAGAGTATCTGTCTTCCCCGATGGACGGTGTCATACCAAAAACACAGCAAAGACACAGAGAAGACATGTGTTACTGTCTTTATTATATGTCCATAACTAAAAAGGAGTAGCATTATTTTCCAGTTCTCCGCCACTCTGAATTGTTCAGATGTAAATATTCTGGTACTTCCACCATCCAGCAGCACGGACACATGCAGATTCACGCTGGCTAGCTGTCGCCAACTGGTGGCTAGCTCAGGAAAGTACAACATGCAGCTTTTCTTGTCCACACTCCACTGACAGTGTACAATGTCAGCCTCTTTTCTTTTCTTTTTTTTTTAGCAGTTTACAAAATCCAGAACAAACAGTGGGATTTCCATTTAGCTGCTTTAAGGAAAGTCAGTGAACTATTAGCTGACCTTCCCTCCTTAAGTGTTTATGACCCGAAGAGGTCGAGGAGTCTGCTTCTGAATAGTTTTCTGTTAAAACTGTATTTTTATTTCCTGCTTCATGAAAGGTGTACCTAAATGCCTGGTCTCGTGCATGGTTTGGCCCTCACAAAGAGGCATACAAAAGGGTCGGAAGTAACTAGTGTTGTTGGTTATGGCGTTCAAACGACGGAGGTGAAACTCCACCTTGTTGCTTCATGTACCAGTATTCAAAGTCAAAAGAGGAGTTTTCATTTTCTTACAGACCTGGCATTGCATACTTTATTTGTGTGTATTGTTCTGTTCTGGACTTCTTATTTTCTGTTTGTTTCTTTCTGAATTTTATCAGACTGGGCAGCTTTCTTTTATGACACAAGCTGACTCTTTTTGACTTTAGAAAACCTATTGTAGAGAAAATGTTTTTCTATAATATAAAAAGGAAATTCTGACATTGATATTGGTACTGTCATTTTTTTCCACTTCTGTTTCAGGAAAAAAGAACAATACATATTTTTTAGCTCGCCTCTTGGGTAATAATTACTAAGAAATTCAAAATAAAAAAAAATTACCACTCACTTTTAGTGACTTTAAGATGCCTTTAACCTCTCCATTCCATCTCATCTATAGAGTTTTTCTATCTTTGTGTAGTATATTAATGCTATTTTAAACAAAAGGACTACAAATATCTAAAGGTCACTTGGCATTCTTTTTTTTTTACTTGTGTGTGTATAGGATGACTTCCTTACATTCAAGAGGCATGTAAAAATGAGCTCAGTATATTTCTGTCTGTTTATATTGCTTCTTTTTTTGTATCCTTTGTAATTGTACATGTTGCGTTGTATGCTAAGAGAGAGCGCAAAATAAATAGAGGAGTGACAGCTGGGCACACAGTGAAGGCTGATTTGCGCTCGGCGGCCTCGACTCTACTCTGTCCCTGTATGTATTTCCATTTATTCGTTTTTTCCCCCCTTTCTTAGCAAGTACTTTCAAAGAACTCTGTACATTTTAACATAAAATGAAAATAAATTATGTTGAGCCATTCATGTTTCTCTTGAGCTTTTTGCCGTTGCATCTGTTCTACATTCAAATTGCATTAGTCTCCTTGTAGAGGGACATTTCAGGAAAAAAAAGAAGAATTTGTTAACATATAAAGCATGAAGTAAAAAAAAAATCAGGTACTGAAGCCAAATAGACAAGAAAAAGTACAATAGCTCTAAATAAGAAATATATTATTTACAATGTGGGAATATGAAGGAATAAGTGCAATGTAAACGCTCCGATGTGCATAAGTCGGCTGTCAGAGGATTGAAAAAGATTAGTGTTAATATAACGCATAGAGAACAGTGTGTACATTAATATAATGTGAGGCGGGTGGGGGGGTGTGATGGGTCTTATTGGTGAGACCGGCAGCAGGAAGAAACTGATCTCATGGCGTGAGGTTTTGGTCCTGATGGTACACAGCCTCCTGCCAGAGGGGAGCCCCAAACCTAACAGTCCTAGAGGTGTACAGGTCCCGGAGGAAGGACAGATGATACCCCGCGGTCGGGATACCCCTTAACAGCTGCTGCAGTTCACCAGATTTGACGGAAGAAGTGAGGATGGACTGGATGTCCAGATGAGCATGTCTGAGACCTCAACTGCTTTGGATCTGAAGGGCTCAGGTGACAGGCGGACTTACAGACATCACTTATGACCACTAGATGTCCCTGTAGAGCTGAAACATGTCCAGGAAAAAAACATTTGTGTGAAAACACAAGTGTTATTTCCTTTCCTCCCTTCCATCTTCAACAAAATCATAATAAACAGACTTCAGTTTCCTGCATTGTAAATGACAGAGAAAACCTTCAGATCTGTAAATATGTTATGTGGATGAAATTAGCAATACGCAACAAAATGTAGAAACTTTCCCTGAGCAGAACAAATCTTAGAGGTATTCTTCAATCACAAAAAATACAGATCTTGCATTTCTTCATCCGTTCAGTATAAATGACACTGAGAAGATGCTCCTGTGTGATGTGTCATGCAAATATATCTTGAGGGTGCAGGCTGCACTTGGGAAGAGGGTGGAACTGAATGTGAAGTTCATAATTTATATGCAAAACATGAGCTCCTCCACATCAGAACATCTGGATACCCTGTGCACCAACGTTTCATTCTTTTCCTTCATGTAACCTCCCTCTCGGTGAAGTAGGCCTCTACTGACAAATGCTCTTCTGCAGCTTGTGTCACCCAAGACATGATTGCAGGTTAATCCTGGGTAGTTACATGCAATATATATTATTTTTAACAGGGATTTTTAGGGCCCGAGCGCAGCACTGCTGCGAGGACCTATTGAATCTGTACGGATTCTTTTTCATAGCCCCCTAGTTGAATCGCCTTTTTCAGGGTCTAAACGTGCTCAAAAAGTCCTGGAAATTTGCAGATGTGTTCGGCCTGGTGAAAATTTACGTATTTTATGGGTGTGGTACATGAGTGTTCAAAATTGCCTCGATAGCGCCACCTAGAAAATTTGAAAAGAAGAGCCCCAAACGCCTGTTGGACGTAGAGACACGAAACTTGGTCCGCATATGTATCATGACAAGACGCACAAAAAAGTCAGTTGGCACGATGACCTGAACGTAACAGGAAGTCCGCCATTTTGGTTCAAAGTTTGGATTTCTCACTGTTTTTTAGGATTTGCAGGGGTCGTATTTGAACGACCTCCTCCTAGAGATTTCATCGAAACATCTTCAAACTTGGTCCACGTACAGAGGAGGGTTGGGCGACGTTACATTGCGAAGGATTTGAGTCTCCGTCACACGGCCTGGCTGTTACGGCGCCATACATTCTGATCATTCGCCATCAAAAATCAACCAGCTATAAATCAGCTCCACATGGTCGGACCGTCATCAAACCTCACATGTTTGATAAGAGTCCCGACCTGAACACACTTGATAAGTAATATTGATTATGGGTCATAGCGCCACCTAGTGGTGACTTGTTGGGGAAATGACTTGTTTTGAACTTTGATGTACTGAGCGGGGTGGGATGACCAGAATTAACACCTTGATGATGCATATTGGAGGTCATGGTGTTCATTTGTTTTC
>CAAKHC010012195.1:0-17492 GCA_901007825.1 Macroramphosus scolopax
GGGGGGCGGGGGGTGGAGGGGGGGGGGGGGTGATGGGAGACAGGGAGAGAATGAGGGAGACAGGGAGAGAATGAGGGAGACAGGGAGAGAGGGCGGCCGAGAGAGGGAGAGAGAGAGAGAGAAATATTATGGAGAAAAGGGACGTGGAAAAAGAGAGACTGAGTCGACAAAAAGGGAGAAAGAGACAAAACATATACGGAAAGAGAAGACAATAAACATGAAAAAGCCAATCAACGAATCAATAACAACAATCAATAAACAATACATAACCTATAAATAAACAACAGAATAAACGAGTCAATCAGGACTAACCGCCAGCGCGGACACGTCTGGCGGTTGAGACGGTCGACCAGGTCTGATCTGACATGAAGTCAGGAATCGGAAACATGACGTCACTGCGTTGAAGCTGCTGGCGCGGCTGAAACAGCACACTCAGCATTTCAGAGCAGCTGGAGCCGAAAATAACCAGGCTGGGTGTCGTCTGCTGGGGCTGGGACCAGGTTCAGGTTTAGACTGGGGTCAGATCCTGCAGGGCTCCGGGCCGCAGGCGCTGGTTTCACCCTGTAATCAGCCGAGAGCGAGACGGCTCTGGTTTGTGTCGTCGTCCGAGTCCCTCTGTAATTTACTTAATGGAAACCACGTGAGCAGTCCACACCTCCTCTTCTCCTCTTCTCTCTTACTTTCTTTTCAACTCTATTTCTTCTCTATACACTCCTTTGAATTTGTTTCCACTGCTCCCCGAGAGGAATGGAAGGAGGGGGGGAGGAGGTTTGTGGGCCAAAAGGGGATAAGAATTAAGTGATGAAGACATTTGAAGAAAGAAAAAGCAAAAATGAAAAGAGAGGAGGAAGGAACACCATCCCACCGGGTCAGCTCCTGATCGGACATCACCAGCAGAGTACTGGTTGAGTTTGTCTGTCTGCTGCTGCATCACAAATAAAAACACACAACCACGTAGAAAAACAATCATGAAAATGATCAAGTCAACAAGTCCCTCGGTGAGGTAGACGCCGCCCGGGTGTGATCCACCGCTGACAACCATCAGACGGAGGGAACCACCACCTGTCAATCAATGTCAATGAAATCATTTGTTTTCCACAAAGTGAGAAAATAGTTTGGTGTACTTAAAATAAATGATTCACATTGAGTCAAGGTCAAGTATTCCATCAATGAAGGTCAAGTGATGAAATGGAACCACGCGGACTGCCGGAGAACCTTCAGTGGAACTGACCTGCGTGATGTCACCGCTGGTCTGACAGCTTCATTCTTGAGCCAGAAGTGACCATATTTGGGTCAGAGGGAGGAGCGCTGGAGATATACATTGCTACCCCCCCGCCTCTCCTCTCCTCTCCCCTCACCCTGTCCACCTCTCTCTCCCCTGTCCATCTATCTCCCCCTGTCCCCCTCTCTCCCGTCCCCCTGCCAAAACACAGCTGATCACACATTTTCATTTCCACAACGTTCTTCTTCTTCTTCTTCCACTTTTTCATTTTCTGCTTCTTCCACATTTTCTTCTACTTCTTCTTCTCTGGACCCACAGAAGGTCTCCATGAGCATTTCGGCAGAACTCCTCACGACTTTTCTCGCTCCGGGACAGGACAGGATGGTCGCCGGGCGTGGTGTTGAGGTTGTTGTCATGGTTACCACCAAGCTTTGCTTTGACCTGATTGTTCAGAAACAATGAGGGGAAACTTCAAAGAGGAGCTGCTCAGTTACCTAGCAACAGAGCTTTCTCTACTTTATGTCTCTCTCTTCCTCTCTTCCATCACTTCATCGTCACATTTCCACTTGTCCTTTCATCAGTTTCATTGTCTCACACGTTTATAGAAACGTTTCGCTTCGTTCTCTCCAACATGTTCACATTGCTCATCAACATGTGAAGAGATTTATCTGACGTCCGCGCCAGCGGCTGATATCAGAAGAACGTTCTGATGAGGTTTCAGGCAACATGAGCGCCGCGCTAGCTGTTCCCCGAACTGAGCTCACTCCAAAAAACAAACAGAACTTTTTTGGTCTACATATTGAATCAAATGTTTCACGAAGAACACAAGAAATCAATTACTCTGTTTTTTACTGAATTATTGTGTTTGAAAATGAAAAACAAGTGAGAATACCGTTGCTGAACGTCGTCCTGTGACATTGAATGACCTTGTAGATCCGGTGTGTTTGAAGGACGACGCCACTGAAAGATGACCTGACTGATCGGTCAGCGATTCTGAGTACATCGTTGGAAACGGTTGTGATATTGTACGTACAAAGTTGTCTTTAGACATCATAATGCTGAATTTGATTTCAGCTGTTTATTCTTTATGTTTTCAATTCTTTTACATTTAGAAATGTTTGTCAAGGTGCCAAACACACAAAAGTTTTTAGAAAATCAAATGTTCAGGTCGGATCAAAATAATCCTTTAATCCTCACTCCAAAGCACAAATCGAGTTTACTTAAACCAGTCCAGTAAAGTCCAGTAGACTCCAGCTGATTCATCTCTCCAGTCGGCTCCACTCAGCAGGAGGATCTCTGGGTCCTCTGGGCTTCTGGACCCGACAATTAAATCCTGTAAGTATCACAAACAAACAAAAACACACGTTTTCACTTACAAATCCATCAGCCTAGCTTAGCACAAAGACTGCAAGTAGTGGGAGTCTGCTAGCTTAGCTTAGCACAAAGACTGTAAGTAGTGGGAGTCTGCTAGCCTAGCTTAGCACAAAGACTGCAAGTAGTGGGAGTCTGCTAGCCTAGCTTAGCACAATTGAATACAATAGTCTTTATTGTCATTATACTGCGTACAATGAGATTAAGAACTCAAACTTCAGGTGCTACACAATAAATCACACAAGGAAACACAGTTATCAAAACAACACACAACAATTCACAGCATTTCAGCAAAAATGAAGTTGCTATCAGGTAGGATATCAGTACGATGTGTAGTATTTGTATTTCACTTGTAACACTTGTACATTTTATAATAAAGGAATATAAATGTAACAAAGACTGCAAGTAAATTTCCCCGTCATGGGACGAATAAATGATTTCTGAAGTGGAGAGACTCTGCTAGCCTATCTAAGCACAGAGACAAAGACGCAGAGGTAAACTAGCTTAGCACAAGTCAAATGGAAAAACAATGTCCTAAAACAGCCTGCCGCTTTAAAGACAGGACAGACTGTGCAGGTATACTGACCGATACCATCACGTGAACAAATGTTGTCCGTCACCGAGGCAGCGAAATCTTCATAATCGTCATCGGCTGGAGACAAATGTTTAGCTGGAAGAAGCAGATCAAAGAACTTTTATTTTCTGTTCTCTACTGGATTCAATTGTTCCTTTCGTCATAATGTTACCTGACACCAGATGATATTTGTTGCCTAGTGACAGAGATCCCTCCTCCAGCCTGTGATTGGTTGGTGTTGCCGAATCATCGATGGGCGTGGCCAGACGGGGCTCACTGATTGGTCTAGCTCGTGGCCTCACGGTGCTGTAGACAGGAGCTGCTGCTGCGCCTGCAGGGTCGTTGTCATAGTGATGGGAGGTTGACAGCGCTCTGGATGGAGGCAAAGTTCATCGAGATTCTCGGTCCAAGAAAACACTTAATATACTGTCACAATAACAGGGCGGAGCTCTGGACCAGGACTGAGACAAGCAACCGTTACGTCATTACAGTCTCCGAACGGAACATGAAATCAATAAAATGAACTGATCGGGACGGATAAGAACAACAGACATAATAAATAGCTGCTATGATGTTTTGTATGTTTATCATCGAAAATAATTCAAAAGTTAGAAAGAACATTGGGCGCAGGTAGAACAGGACCTCTTGCAGTGATTACTTTCCTGAAGTCACAAAACTACGAGAAGGTCACTTTGTCTAACAGAATAGATGCGGTACATCTCCATGTGTGTACAGGTGTTAATGTACCTGTTGTCTTGGCTCAAACTGGGCAGGACGACACTGGAGTGGGCGGGGCTTCCAGAGGGTGGGTGGGGATGTTTGAGCTTGTTGACGACAGCGTACGTATCATTCATGTTAGCCTGCAGACGCTTTGTGAATACACATACAAAGATAACATCAGCAATGATTACAGTCGAGTATCTGTAGCCGGTCAGACTTATACAATACGTTTTATGGTTGTGACAGCAAGTAAATGAAGGTATCTAATTTCTTTAATTTCCTTAGCAGCAGAAACCAACTCATTCACAACCCTCCTCGATGGCAACGATTGGATCCATCAAACACTTGGAGTCCGTTGATCGGTTCCTGCTTCCAACCACAAGTCCATGTGTACCCAGTCAACACTGTAGAAAGTGACTTACACTATAAACTTTTAAAAATTGTATGGTAACGCTCTGGTTGAGGCCATTTGATGGTCGTGGTCGGAGTTCAAATACACACTTTGGTCAGGTCATTCTCACGGCAGCGGAGCGTCTCATAACAACATGATTAGATTTACATTGGAGTTAGTGGACAGCACGCTGCGTCTCTTCCAGATGGGAAAAGGAACCTTCCGCATCTGTATTGGACGCTGTGACCTCACACCTCCTGCTATTTGATGCGCTGCGATTGTATGCGGCCTCAGTTCACTCTACGTTTCTTACCAGAGTTAGTAAACAGTGAAGTCAGTGATGGAGATCCGTCTGTCAGGAAGTAAAGGTGTCAGGCTTCACGCAGGACATGAGGCACCGATGAGGAGTCAGTTGGTTCCTCAGAGGAGGTTAAAGTGAGCCTACCTGTCAGCATCCGTCGTCCAGTTGAGCTTGAGTTTCAGCAGATTTATTCCTGTTAGACGAAGACCATTAGAGGTTCCTATGATCTGAACTGTCTGCAGTCAATTTGCATTCAGGAAGTCGATCTACTTCCTCTTTCTGAGGCAACTTCCTGCTCCTGAGCTACAGCGTCAACATGTTCGATATCAATTCAAACGTGACAGTGACAGTTCAACTGTCGGCCGCGTTCCAACACACGGTTAATGTGCTCTGGATCAATCATTATTCTGTTGAACCCAGAGACTGTCCCACTCAACTTGGCGATTAGATGAGTATTGTTTGATGCTGTGTGAACCAATCAGGACCTGGAACTGGTTCAGTGAGTCAAACTGGATCCTGGTTGACTTTGGACCGACTCAGCAGTTCATATTGTGTTACCATGGTAACCAGCAGGTCATCGATGTATTCAGGAGTGCAGATAACTTCCTGTTCTACCACCGCCTGCACATTCCCACACGCACGCACGCACGCACGCACGCACGCACGCACGCACGCACGCACGCACGCACGCACGCACGCACGCACGCACGCACGCACGCACGCACGCACGCACGCACGCACGCACGCACACACACACACACACACACACACACACACACACACACACACACGAACAGATGAAGCGTTAGCAGGTGTTACCTGCTACATATTCACAGCCTCCTGGTACGGATGTGTGAACTACTGTGTGTGTGTGTGTGTGTGTGTGTGTGTGTGTGTGTGTGTGTGTGTGTGTGTGTGTCTGTGTGTGTGTGTGTGTGTGTGTGTGAGATCAGCTGCCATATGTGTGATGCGGCCTGTTGAATGTTAATGACCATCTGACCTGCAACATGTACTGCTGGCAAAAACACGCTCCAGTAATGAAGTGGGATTAACAGCCGTTTAGAGGTGTCACAGCGAGTGCAGCGTCCAGCTTGAAACCCAAAAAGCATATAGAATGTAGCAAAGAGCTGCACGAGACTGGTACGATGTACAAGTCACCGAAAGATATGCTGCTGGTCATAAATCAACTCCAAAGGAAATGTTTACTCGAGGAGAGATTGAAGAGAGATTGAGGGTTTTAGGAGAGGTGGAGGGTCTGAGGACAGATGGAGGGTCTGAGGGCTCAACAGCTACAGGCCGGTGGTGCTGACATCGCAGCTGATGAAGACTCTGGAGAGAATGGTCCTTCACTATCTCCGGCCCCTGGTCAGACCATCGATGGACCCGCTGCAGTTCGCCTACCAACCTGGCACCGGGGTGGATGATGCTGTCATCGACCTCCTTCAGAGATCCCTCTCCCACCTGGATAAGGCTGGCAGCACGGTGAGGATCATGTTCTTTGACTTCTCCAGTGCCTTCAACACCATCCAGCCCATCCTGCTGAGGGACAAGTTGGAGCAGTCAGGGGTGGACCACCATCTCTCCACCTGGGTTCTGGACTACCTCACCGACCGTCCACAGTACGTGAGGGCCCGGAAGTGTCAGTGGAACACTATTATCTGCAGCACGGGGGCTCCCCAGGGAACGGTTCTGGCTCCGTTCCTGTTCACCCTCTACACTGCAGACTTCAACTACAACACGGCGAGCTGTCACCCGCAGAAGTTCTCTGACGACTCTGCCATCGTCGGCCTCATCACAGACGGGGACGACAGGGAGTACAGAGAACTGATACAGGATTTCACTGTCTGGTACCAGAGGAACCACCTCCAGCTCAACATGCAAAAAACATCTCGTTCAGTGACAGGCTGATTCACCCTCGGTGTCTCACGGAGAGATACCGCAGGTCTTTCCTCCCTGCAGCAGTCAGACTCTTCTTTGCTGCTGTGATGATGTAAATTTCCCCGTCGTGGGACAAATAAAGGTTTTCTAATCTAATCTAATCTCAGAGGGTTCATTTATTTACTTGTTTGAGATTGTGTATGTGCTTGGGGAGCAAATGAGAGTTGAAGATTGATAAATAAAGTGTAAAAAACGTATTGCTTCTCATTACCTTGATGTCTTATGGCCAGATGATCTTCAGATGAAGTCACCAAGTGTGGAGCTCGGTGGACCTAAACAGGTGACGTACCTGCTGTCTGCTGCCGCCCCCTGCAGGAAAAATACCGACATGATACCCATAAGTTACCTGACCTCAAATGAAACCAGGTGAAATATAACTGATAACGAGGCGGATTCACGGCGACACAAGTCTGACGACAACAACAAACAAATTCTCTCAGAAAAAGTTATTATCTGCTGAGTGTTCAGTTTTGTAATGAACGGATAATAAAAGTATTGATAGTTGAATCAGAGTGAGCGCTCTGTCCGAGCTTCGCTGCTCTCTGCTCACTCTCCTCCGCTAGCTTAGCCTGCTGCTAGCTAGCAGCGCTGATGACCGACCATGTCGCAGGCTCTGTCAGAGGAGGAGTTTCACCGCATGCAGGTGAGAAAAACCCAAAAGCTGCTGTCTCAGGTCGCTGAGCTCGCACACGGACACCTGTCAGTTCTGTGAAAATCACCTGTCGGATAGCCGCAAGGTGCAGCGTCACTGTCCGCTGCCGACGTTAACCTGCTAATGCTAACTACGAGACGCTTGGGTGGGACTGGTGTCGGTGTTAGCTACGCTGTTAATGTCGCTACAGAAAGATTGTTTATTAAAATAAAGTCCGAGAGCTTATAAATTAAATAATATCAAAGATGTTACGGTCGGTCTGTCCCGGGTTATTGATCTGATTGATTACAAACTGCTGTGGAATCACAGATTGATACGCTGATAGCTCAAGGAAATACTAGCTTTGCAGTAAATTAGGTAGCTAACATTAGCTTAGCTAGGTCACCTGACCCGGAAAAAGATGTCAGCTGATAGCCGTTACTTGTAACATTATTGTCTCTTAATAACAACAACAGACCAGAAGAGTCATTCAGTCGGATTGAACAGACACCTGTTAAAATGCTAACTGCAAACACTGTCGCAGTACTACACGTACATGTTGACGAGTTAATGGCACAAAATTACCTTTCAACTGTATGCATTGATCACGATGCTTCAAACACACTGGGCACCGGGTTCCTCCCAGTTAACACCTGCCCGACGTCACCATCGATGTGAAACCTTCCCATGTGTTTCTTTGGATGAGGCTCTGTCACGCCCCCCTAAATCTCTATGTTCAGACCTCTGGACGTGCCCTGTGGACGGTCTGTCTGGCTCTCTGGCCTACCTTGACCGGGGAGCAGGCACCTCACACGGTCCACATGACTTGGGACAGGCTGCCAGGGGACAACTTGTTTCTGCGGTGACAGAGCCTCGACCCAACTGTCCCCCCTCCTCTGGGGTCCGAGTTAGTCCAGCAGGCTCACGGTTCAATCTACATTGTGTCTTTATAGATGCTTCCCTAATTTCCACCCTGATGCCAGGAGTCGGAATTGTTTTTCTTCTTGTCTTCAATTCAGCAGGCAAAACATGATGTTGATGATGATTTATTGTGTGTGTGTGTGTGTGTGGTGTGTGGTGTGTGGTGTGTGTGTGTGGTGTGTGTGTGTGGTGTGTGTTCCCAGGCCCAGCTGCTGGAGCTGCGGACCCAGAACTATCAGCTGTCTGATGATCTCAGGAAGAACTCAGCTGGTAAAACATATTTTTGTTGACTGTTGAAGATGTAAAAGATCCTTCATCAGCCACTTATGATCACATGACGTCAAACACATGATATGACTGTCGCCTCGATCTTCAGCCATTCTGTTCTGATTGTTTGAGGACTAGATGAAACCTGTGTTGTGTAAATGTCATCTTGGGTTTCAGAGCTGAATGTCGTCCGTCAGAAAAATGTGGTTCTGGAAAGAGATTTTGTCAAAGCACAGAAGGTAACACATATTTTGCTATAAATGTAGAAACAGGTTTTTCAGTTTGGTTGTTTATTGTGTTTCATTGAATCTTTTCAGGCTCTCAATAAAAGCAAGAAAGCTCAGGTGAGTTTCCTTCTGTTGTTACTATGGTTACACTCTCCTGCCTGACTGATGCAGTCAGTCATATACCCTCAGTGACCACATTATTAGGTACACCCTGATTGAGCTAAGGTCCAGATTGCATTTAATCTATGTTGATTCATGTTAAATCCTTTGCTTTGTTTGTTTACAGGAGGTTGACGCGCTGCTGAGCGAGAATGAGATGCTGCAGGGGAAACTACACAGTCAGGAGGAAGACTTCCGCCTGCAGAACAGCACGCTGATGACTGAACTCTCCAAGGTAACTCTGTGTGTGTGTGTGTGTGTCAGGCACTACAAGTATATGATATATTTACATATTCCTCGTGTGTTCCAGCTGTGTACACAGATCGAGCAGCTCGAACAGGAAAACCAGGGCCTAAAGGAAGGAGGAGGGGCCTCTGTACCAAACTCCGCCCCTAACTCAGTTTCCAGTCCTGTTGATGGAGAACTGCTCCGCCTCCAGGCTGAAAACTCCACCCTGCAGAAGAAGATGAGAGGTGAGTGTGTTTCTCTCAATAACATGATCAGTCTTAGTCAGACGTAAAAGGTTGGTGTCAGATATTCAACACAAATATTAAACAAATAAACACTAAACTGGTGATTGTGCTTTGATAGCAGCAACAGACGCTCCTCTATTATCTGATAATCCACAAGTGAACCTCACGCACAGCCGCCTGGTGGCGTGTCAGTGTACAGATACACAGGTGACACAATGTCAGAGGACATGGCCCTGTTCCATTTAGGTGGACCATGTTTGCTCACTGTGACACACTAAATAGAATGGGACCGTAATTCATTTAGTGCAGGTAGATGATGAAGACGTGCAGGTAGACGAAGATGATGATGCACAGGTAGACAAAGATGAAGATCTGCAGATAGTATGATTATGAAGACCAGCAGGCACGTGATGATGATGATGATGATGATGATGATGATGATGATGATGATGATGATGATGATGATGATGATGATGATGAAGACTTGTGGGTAGATGATGAAGAATTGCAGATAGATGATGAAGACTTGCAGATAGATGATGAAGACTTGCGGGTAGATGATGAAGACTTGCAGATCGATGATGAAGACTTGCAGATAGATGATGAAGACTTGCAGATAGATGACGAAGACGTGCTAGTAGATGAAGAGGTGCAGATAGATGATGAAGATGAAGACGTCCAGGTAGATGATGAAGACGAAGACGTCCAGGTAGATGATGAAGACGAAGACGTCCAGGTAGATGATGAAGACGAAGACGTCCAGGTAGATGATGAAGACGAAGACGAGCAGTTGGATGATGATGAAGACGAGCAGTTGGATGATGATGAAGACCAGCAGGCAGATGATGACGAAGATGTGCAGGCAGATGATGATGATGATGAAGATGTGTGATATCCTTCCAGCCCTTCAGGACCATCATGACAAAGAGCTGCAGAGACTGACGGTTGCCCAGGGCGACCAGAGACCCACCACGGAGATTGACGGGTCATCCAGCGCCAAAGGAGTGTCTGTCAAACAAAGAAGGGAGGAGCTAGCAGCAGAGGGAACCAATGAGAGCCTGGAGCAGGTGATTGACAGATGGATGGAGTTTATGTGATATTTAAATTTAGTTCGTCATTCATTGGTTCACAAACAGTGTGTGTGTGTTTTAAAGATGACTTCCTGTTTGCAGAAGGAGGCTCGGCTGGAGCAGACACACACAGATGGTGAGCGTCACTTTCTTACTCGACAGACGTTTTTGCTTCTCTCCTGTGATATTCAGTCGTTTCCTGGTCTGATGGAGAACAAACAGAACGTGTGCACATTATCACCAACCTGATGTTCACTGACTTCATGTTAAAGGTTTAATTACAGTTGTGTTTATTATTTACTGATAATAATAATTAGGAATGTTTGACTCTTAGACCAGGAGATGGGTTGAGTCTCACGTGAAGAAACAGGAACGGTTTTATTCTCACTCAACACAATCTCTGAAGATCTTTTATCCTGAATTCTTTTAAGAATATTTTTACTTTATATTTCAGACAAGTGTAGTTGATCCTCAGTAACTGACATTTCAATGTTTCTCTGCTGGAAACTGAAACCGTAATTTTGCCCAAACACAAGCTGCTAAAGTTTCTTCGTGAGCATTTATATCTTCACGGGAGGAGTTTCATCAAAATGAACTAGAAGTAACTGCTGACTGGAGGAAAAGAAATCAATTTAAAACACGAAGGAGCAAAATATCGTCCCTCCTAATGAAGTTAAACACGTGAACACACCAGGTTTGACCGTTACGATGCTGGACGATGTTGGTGAAGACTTTTACTTTGAAACAGTCTTTGAGAGAGAGACTTTTATTTCTAACTTCCTTCTGATCTTGTTTTATTTTGGTGACACAAAGACTTCCTCCATGTTGACGTGCTGTCTCGATGCTCACGTGTGATGTTCATTTCCACAGTTTCAGTCAAGTGAGCCTTTTTTACTGTTCACGTACGATCGCCAGGAAACTGAGGCACTTCCTGTTTCATCAGGTTGGTGTTGAAAACACGCCAGACCGCTGGCTCATGAACGCAATCCTTCTTTTGTTGAGTCAGTTTGGATACTTTCAGCTGGAACTTTGTGTCTGGAAGTTAAATTCACTTGTTCAAAGAGAAATGCTTGAAAGAAATCGTAATGGTCTTAAAGTTAAACTTCAGTTAATAGTCACTCCCATCCCTGAAAGACTTTTAATTTGAAACCTTTGCAGGAAGTCTCAAGTGTCTTTGACAAGAATTAAACAACCTTCAGATTGTGGGACGACGCGACCCTGGAAATGAACATCATACTTGTTATTGTCAAACCATTCACACCCTTTTATTGTTTTCACTCCATGTTCATGCTCTCAATTACTTGAGAACCAGACGTTCTTTTAATCCAGGAGCCCCGCTTCGTTACAGCGAAGAGAACGCAGGCTCAGGGTGGACACACACTACCAGCTGGTCACAACTCGCCACATTTCACTGACAAGCTGATGTTGAATGAATCGTTGGATGATGACTCATCATCGTCAGCCTGACAGAAACATGCAGGTTTCTTAATAATTGTAAATTGTAGAAACAGAAGAGCTCTTGAGAGTTCCGCGTTCGTGGGGAACCTCCACAGTCGGCGGTTCCTTGAGTGTTCGGCCAACGTTCCACAAACTGTTTCACTTTGCAGCTTTGCCAGAAAACATTGCGGACGACTATCAGGTTGAGCCCGCCGAGCTCCGGTAGTGTGTGTCTGGCCTAACAGACTGCCCCTGCTGTGTGCGGCGCCCCCTTTAGGCCTGTCAGAGAAGAGCGTAGAGGAGATTGTAGCTAAGCAGGCAGTGCTAGGCTGGTCGGCTGCTCTCTGTCCAATAACTCACTGCTTTGGACCAGAACTGGAGATGAAACTGAACACGGAGCAGGAGGAGAAGAGGCTGCTGAGGGAGCAGGTCCACCAGATGGAGGTAGAGGCACACACACACACTCACACACACTCAAACACACACACACACACATATACACAAAATCACACCTCAACATACAGTATTGGAGGGGTTTGTGTTGTCCTGGTGATAATGGAACCTGTGTTGTCAGGGGCAACAGCACTGAAGGGAGTACCGCCTGGTGACTCCATAGTTCTGCTGAGGGACTTCAACGTTCACTTGGTTGTAGATGGAGAAACCTGGAGGGGGATGATTGAGAGGAAAGGCCTTGTTTTGTTATTGGACTTCTGCGCTGTGTATGTATTAACAAAACCTGTCGTGGTGGCAACCTAAAAACCAGCTGGTGGACCCCTGGCGTGACGAAAGCCATCACGCAGAAGAAGGAGCTTGTCTCGGCTCGTTTGACCCAGGGGTCACCTGAAAACGTTGAGCGAGATCGACGAGACCAATCAGAAGAACTTTCGTCAGGAGCTCTTGAGTGGAGAAGACTGCCAACGTGACCTGGATCCACATAATCGTCAGACAATAACACTGAAACGTCCCAGAATGCAGTTGTCTTTGTCTCCACGTTGAATTTGCAGTGAAATTAACCTTCTCTGGTGTAACTTCCATCCGTCTCTGACGTGTCCTGACGTCTGTCTCGTGTCGCCTGCAGGCAACCAAACAGGCTGAAATCACCAAACTGCATGACGACGTGACGAAGGTAACATTCATCATCATCATCACCAATCATCTATTGATCAGCTGTAAAAAAGTTTAAGTGATTCAGTGATTAAACAGTTGAAAGTCTTTTCTCAAGCTTGTCCGTTTGTCTTCCAGCTGTCTGAGAAGCTGAAGAAGAAACAGGAGAGGTGAGATGTCTTCATCATTGTCATCATCATATTTACCTTTGGCACATATTTCAATGTCCCTCTTCCTTATCTGATTATTTCACCTGCTTGTCTTCTGAAAACTGAAATATTCCTTTGACACGTCTTAAAAGGTCGAAGTCACAGTCGATTTACGTTCCACCAGTCGTCCGTAGGTCGTCCGTAGGTCGTCCGTAGGTCGTCCGTAGGTCGTCCGTAGGTCGTCCGTAGGTCGTCCGTAGGTCGTCCGTAGGCCGCCCGTAGGCCGTCCGTAGGTCGTCCGTAGGTCGTCCGTAGGTCGTCCGTAGGTCGTCTGTAGGTCAGCCGTAGGTCGGCCGTAGGTCAGCTGTAGGTTGCTATAATACAATCTCGTCATCCCCTATGAGAGCTCTGGGGACACGTTACTGAGCCAGATAGCGTTAGATTGGTGCTGAGCGGGCCATAAATAATACATTATAAGACCGAAGCCATCGACCGTATGAAACCTGGCCGCGGGCCGTGATTGGCCCCCGGGCCGGACTTTGGACATGCCTGCCTTAGACCAACGATTCAAGTGAGGAAAAACTCCCCAAAATACCCTGTAGCAGGGAGAAGGTGGAGGAGACCTCCGAGGAGGATCCCTCTCCCAGAGCGGACAGACCAGCAGTAGCTGTCACATATACAGACCAACAACAACACAGGAGATACAGAAAGACAGTTTGTGTATCTGTAGTGTGAAATGAACCGGGTCACACGTGTTGTCCCGTATTTCCCTGGACAGAGTTCCTTAGTAACATACGGGAACTCTAAATCCGGTGAGTATGAGCCCTCTGGTGCAGCTCCTTCACGTGACTCACTGACCTTTTGAGGAGACAGGTGGTATGACAAGCTAGCAGAGTCAGGGACGGACGTACGGTCCCTTTGAAGGAGATTATTTGTTTATCAATTTGTTGAAGCACTAATGAAGTTTGTTTGGACTATTTGTAGTTTTCAGCGTCTGCAGGCAGAAAAGGAGGTTCTGTACAACGACAGCAGGTCTGTACGACTAACGGTCACGCTATGACTCCATCACTGTGTTTGATTGCGTGTTTCACAGCTGTTTTTGTTTCCCTGCAGGACAAAGATCGACGAGATCAACCAGAGGAAAGAGGAAGAGCTGAAGGCCTTCAACATCCGCATCCTGAAACTGCAATCAGATCTGCTGGCAGCCAATCAGGTCAGCAGAGATTTTGTGCCTCAGCGAAACAAATGTAGAAGGAAGACGGGGACAGAACGTCACAGCACTGATTCCAGCGTCTGTAACAGCACATGCTGATCATTTGACGCTCATTTAAATCAGTCCTTCATGATGTACATGTGATAAACCTTTGTTACGGACGTAAAGGTCCAGAAGGTGGGACCACCTCCAGAGAGTAGGACAGTCAATATACCAACAAACTGTGTTTTAGATGACCGCCAAGCTGAGGGAGCAGCTGCAGAGCACGAAGGAGGAACATGAAGTGGCTCTGAACTCCCTGAAAGACCAGGTAACACACACACACACACACACGCACACGCACACACTGACAGACCAGGTGATACGCACACACACACGCACGCACGCACGCACACACTGACAGACCAGGTGATACGCACACACACACACACACACACACACTGACAGACCAGGTGACACACAACTTCCCGCTGCTTCTCTGTTGGTTTCTGACCTTCATCTGTGTCTGTTCTTCTCCTCCTTTTTACATTTTCTCTTTGTGTTCTTTTGGGTTTTTTCTTCTATGGTGTTTGTTCCTCTTTCTTTCTCTACTTCCCTGTTGTTTTCTGTGTGTCTGTCTTCTGCTGCCCCCTGGCTGTGGTGCACTGATACTGCAGGTAGCCAGTCAGAGTGCAGTCAGTCAGGAGCAGGTAGACAACATCCTGCAGGACAACGATGCTCTCAGGACTAACCTAGCTGCTCTGGAACAGGTAATACAACGTGATGGAGCAGTCGTACGTCAACACATTGTCCTGCTGAAAAAACTTGGATCATATACCTGATATTACACTCCTGCCAAACATGTCGCCAAAAATCATGTTGTTAGACCCTCAACATCCCGGTCGATGTCAAACACTCCCCTCCGGTCACAGGCTCTGGGTCCGTAGGGTGGCTGGTCGGGTCCGTAGGGTGGCTGGTCGGGTCCGTAGGGTGGCTGGTCGGGTCCGTAGGGTGGCTGGTCGGGTCCGTAGGGTGGCTGGTCTGGCCCGCTGCTCTGTCAGGCTTCATTGACTCATTATCGCCTCTTGAGGAACAAAGTGGTATTACCAAGACCCGCTTTAGTTTGAGAAAGGCAAAATCCACCTTGGATTAAAATACTTTTGTGACTATAAAGTTTTGTCAAATTAATTAAATAAAACGCGTTGATGGAAACTTGAAACTGCAAAATGACTTTGGATATAGACATTCTTCATATTCAGTTGACAGATATCGTCTCCCGTCAGCTAACATCTTTGCTTCCTGTCCTCTACACCCACTACACGCACTTCCTATCTTCTACACCCACTTCCTATCTTGTGAATTCATCTGGGTGTGTTCACGTTGTCTGGAAGACCCCATCGTGTTGTCGAGTGAGTGAGTGAGTGAGTGAGTGAGTGAGTGAGTGAGTGATGCTAGTACCTTGTGCGCTCCTTTGAACACGTGGAGGATCTCAGGTGTTTTCCCTCCTGTACAGATTCAGACGGCAAAGACGCAGGAGATGAACCTGTTCCGTGAGCAGCAGGAGGTGCTGACAGCCGACATGCAGCAGAGACGAGCTGAACAAGAGAGTCTGCTGGCCCAGAGAGACGACCTGAACTCCCAGCTGCAGGTAACCGGACACTCAGGGCCACAATAGTCATCCAAGCTGAACAGAACCCTGTGAATGTTTGACTGTGTCATGTCCAACTCTCTCTCTGCTTCCATCCCTCCTTCCATCCCTCCTTCCATCCCTCCTCACTCCCTCCTTCCTTTATTTCTTCCTTCCTTATTTCTCGCAGGAGTCCAGTTTTGCAAACAGGAAGTTGTTAGAGCAGTTAACAGAAGAAGGACAAGAGAAGGAAATGCTGCTGAGGGAGCTGGACGAGGCTAAGAAGGCAATCACTCACTCACTCACTCACTCACTCACTCACTCACTCACTCACTCACTCACTCACTCACTCACTCACTCACTCACTCACACACACACACACTCACTCACTCACTCACACAGACACTCACTCACTCACTCACTCACTCACACAGACACTCACTCACTCACTCACTCACACAGACACTCACTCACTCAATCACAGAGACACTCACTCACTCACACAGACACTCACTCACTCACTCACTCACTCACTCACTCACTCACTCACACACACACTCACTCACTCACTCACACACACACTCACTCACACACACTCACTCACACACACACTCACTCATACTCACACACACACTCATACACACACACTTACACACACACACACAAACACTCACTCATACTCACACACACTCACTCACACACACACACACACTCACACACACACACACACACACACACACACACACACACACACACACACACACTCACACACACACACACACACACACACACACTCACACACACACACACACACGCACTCACACACACACGCACTCACTCACTCACTCACTCACTCACTCACACAGACACTCACTCACTCACTCACTCACTCACTCACTCATCCTTTCATCCTTTCACTCACTCACTCACTCACTCACTCACTCACTCACTCACTCACTCACTCACTCACTCACTCACTCACTCACTCACTCACTCACTCACTCACTCACTCACTCACTCACTCACTCACTCACTCACTCACTCACTCATTCACTCACACAGTCACTCACACTCTCTCAATAGTCGTCACCCTAAACTGAACCTTCCCCTGCAGGGAAACTTAACGTGTGTTTGTGTTTGTGTGTGTCTGTGGTGTGCGTGTGCGTGTGCGTGTGCGTGTGCGTGTGCGTGTGCGTGTGCGTGTGCGTGTGCGTGTGCGCGCGCAGACGGCAGAGAAGAGGAAGACCATGCTGGATGACTTGGCCATTCAGCTGAACCAGGAGAAGTCCAACCACAAGGAGGCGCTGTCAGACCTGAAACTGCAGCATGAGAAGGAGGTGAAACACCTGCTGCCTTTTCCTTCCTTCTGTTCATCATCTGTCTTCTCTCTTTTCCTTTTCTCTTTTTTCGTTTTTTGATGTTTGTCTTTTTCCTTCACGTGTCCTTCATAAACAGAACCGATTTTGTGAATGAAGCCTGAACGATGTATCTCCTCACCTTCTCTCCCCCCTCTCAGGTTCTTGGCGTGAGGGCTCGATATGAGAAGGAGCTCCGAGGACTCCATGAAGACAAGAATCGGTCTGAGGAGGAGATTCGACAGCAGCTTCGAGACGAAAAGGTGAAGAAGTGGAGGCTGAAAAGAGGAGAGGAGGACGGAGGGGAGGTGAAGGAAGATTATAGAGGAGGTGTGGGAGGATGGAGCGGAGCTGGGGGAGGAT
>CAAKHC010012203.1:0-12494 GCA_901007825.1 Macroramphosus scolopax
GATAGCTGGATAGTATCAGTATTGCTAATGCAGGCAAATTAGTCATATTTAATCATATAAATAAATCCTGACTGACTTCCCTCTGGATTTGCTACAGCAAGACAGTCCCTTCTTTAGTTTTAGGCATGAAACAAAATTGTAACTGTTTTGGGGGACATAATTCTTTTGGATTTCAAAATAAAAGATCTTATTTTTAGCCCAAATTCGAACCGGAGGGGATAGTAGTATCTGGCTAAAAGTGCCATCCAACTACTCGCTCTCTTTATACATTATTAGGATCAGACAACTCACAGGACAAGCTGATAGTTAATTAACACAATGAACTACATTTAGTATCAACACTGCAAACACTCAATTAATATTGATCAAATCCAAATACCTGAAGAAAATCGGTTTGGTGTAAATATAAAAAGATTAGGGGTAGCGGGTTTTAAGATTTACATGACAAGCAAACTATTTCATAGCCTCCTCCAACTCTCACACAGGAGACAAGTTTCCAGGAGCCACAGTCTCAACATTACCAAACACAAGCCGACCAAATTAGGCACAACATCAACAAGTGATTCTCTCTGAGCCTGGGCCTTTAAGGTTTCCCTACGCTGCGCGGCCATCAGCCGAGGGTGAACTAAAGGGAACATTAATGAACATTAGAAGAGAAAGGCCTGTTCTTCCACAGGAACAGTCCTGTGTTTGTGAGGTCACAGAAGTTACCGTGGTTACTCCCAGGAGAGAGTGAAGATCGTGCGTTTGTTAATTGTTTCTCGGTGGGGAAATGAGATTAGTGGCTGAATGGCGATGTGAGAGAGTTTTCTAAGAGCCGTGCTGCATTAAGTTTGAATTTGCTAGCTCCCCCTTGCTATCCTGTGGGTTTGGGAGTCCTGTGCTGCCACTACAAACTAGTTTCATAATGCACATTGTATTTCTGTGTCAGTAAAGAATCTTATTTAACAGTAAAAGTTTTTAATTGTCCCCAGTGGATGATATAATGTTATATATGACATTATATATAGTTAATATTAATGCATGAAATAGCATTTTACTGTTATAGCTTGTTCAGGTGGAGCAACATAATGCAACTATTGCAAACTTACTTCCAATGCAGGCAATGCTTCCTCTCTCATTCTGAGCCCTGAACGCTGGTTCTCACACTGTGTAACAGCGGCCACAAGGCAACACATGAAAATGCACCAGTAACTTACTCGTAATTATCTGTACAGACAACATGACAGAGGCAAATAGACCAAGGAGAATGTCGATGAAGAGAAATATAGAGAGGCAAGATACCTTACCTGCCGCTCGTCACTCAGTAACGCTAGCTGTAGGCAACTGCATTTTAACGCAATTGCTGTGAGTTCAGATTGAAGAAAAGCAGGTTAAAATCACTACTGACCTGAGGCGTGTCTGATAGACACAGTAATGACATCAGCTATCAGTATGAAGGAGGCCATGGTAGGACCAGATGTCTTTTTCTCTTTTCACTGTTCCTGTCTAATGTTGCAAGTAGTGCGGTACACACCCCTCCCTACGACTAGCAGTTTCAAATGCACCCAAGTCCTGTAATTAACAATTGTGAAAGTAGAGGTCTCTTCTGCTCAACAATAGCTACACCATGTTGCCTTTATATACTGAATATATACTAATCATAGTTAGTATATACCAAAACTTCACAAGAAGAATTTTTGGTGGTGTGAGATGACAAATCGGTCGAGACAGACATGTAATTCAGCAGAAGTCCACGTTCACTTTTTCAAATATTCTATAACCTTTTCTCATGAACCGTTGGAACTTTTCTTGCCTTTTGGCTACGTGACGTTTCAATGATTTCAACTCTATTTTAGCAAGGTCGTGTGAAAAATGTGTAATTTTGTGTAACTCTTTAAAGTCTTAAAGTTCTTTGAGTTAAAGGACTTCCCACTCACGATGACACTCTTCTGTCTATATTACTTTACGTTCGAAAGGTAAAACCTACGTTTGACTTTAGCTGTCCGCTTTTAATCCCCACCTAACAGTAGAAATGAATGGAGTCAGTGAAGCAGAGTATAATATCGAGCCAATGTAAGTCTTTGTGTCTAACTTCCGGAGTTATGCTGCTCAACTGTTCACCTTTCAAAGGGGAAGGAAAACTGGCTTGCTGAGCCATAATTTTATTACAAAGTAACTGGGATTATGGAAATAAGGTAGATGTGTGTTGGCTTTCATTCAATTCAGTACAAAGAGACCTCTTGGTAACCTCCAGCCTTTATATTCAATCTATTTATTTTTTTTATAAACCAATAAACTCCATGTGTCAGACAGTCGTCTTTCATGAAGTTTGAAGCTGTTTAGGAGGACTTCACTTAGACTCTATGTTACCTTTGTTGGTTGTATTTCCAATGTATCTGATTATAACCACGTTGTACTTCAGGTATGGGTGGATGCAGGAACGCAGATCTTCTTCTCTTATGCCATCTGCTTGGGCTGTCTCACTGCTCTTGGAAGTTACAACGCCTACAACAATAACTGCTACAGGTATGTGGATATAAATACAGTAAACTGGCACCTGATGTATCGTTACAATCTCCATTCATCGGTGAGAGTCTGTGCACGAGACTGGATCCGGCAGACTGTTTGTGTCGTTGGTCCATTAACAGCTCCGACAGTAATCGTGATGTCATTCTGTCTTGCTCCTCAGAGACTGCTTAATGCTGTGTTGTCTGAACAGCGGCACCAGCTTTGTAGCAGGCTTCGCTATCTTCTCTGTGCTGGGCTTCATGGCCTATGAACAGGGTGTTCCCATCGAGGCCGTGGCGGAATCTGGTGAGTGACTGGTGGGCAGTGGAACATCCTGCACTACAGACGTCTGCACTACAGAGTCTGAGTCTTTGTACCGCCATCCGTCATATTGTGCCGAAATGGATAAACATAACCAGTTATATAACTCCACACTCTCCACCGAGGCTCTCAGACCAGCGCAGTGTTATTTATTCAAGTCAGTATGAATGATTTAGTGAATGTGACAGAGTGAGAGATTTGAAATGTTTGTCTCGGAGCACAGCGAGGACAGACTCAGTGTTTCAAAGAGTCGTTCAACAGTTGTAGGTGCTGCCACGTCGTGTGTTGTGAAGCAATCCGCCCTGATCTGAAGACCACCGCTAAGCTCGTCCATCTCAGAAAGACGAGTTAAAACATGCAACTACTTGCGCAGTGATTTGTAGGTTTGCAACTTTCTGATACCTGAGAATTTACATCGCTGCAGCAAGGGGGAGACATTGTTTCCATAGCAACGACTCTCTGAATTCTTGAAGAGAACAAGAATAAAGAAGCACTTAGTGCACCAGCTGCTGTGTACTTTGACAGAGGGCATTCTGTTTGTTAATCCTGTTTAAGTACATTTTAAGGACTTGGTCATATCGGCTGTTACTCAAACGCATTGATAGGTTGATCCTTATTTGGATTTTAATGATGCCACAAGCTGATATTTCAAAGTTACGACATGTTATAGTAGATATTATGGCTGTCACTGTGTTCTCATTTCCTCCCTAGGATCTGAACACTCTTGGAATCAGTTTTGGTCAGCATTTAAACTTAGTTTTTTGAGTTAACTGACATTCAGGATTTTCATTAAAATAGAGGGAGATAATTGTAATTGACCGCTGGCTGCAGGGAAGTAAAACTTCTTCCTAACATTGACGTCTTTACACTTAGTCTGTTAGTTTGTGTGTCGGTAAGATATGAACCGGCTTTTAAAGAAACTTGGAGGGGTGAGATACAGGCCAAGGATTAAACCATTAAATTTGACATTGAGTTTTACAGAGGTCGGTGCAATTCTAGGTTCTAAGTTTTTAGTTAAGTCATGCATATACTCTTGACACTCACTTAGACATACCTGATACCTTGAACAATCAAGAATCAACAATCTGAAACTGATTTAAGTTGTGGCACCACCTAGAGGCAAAATGTCCATACTTTTATGATGCACAATTTTATATAAAGAGCAGCGAGGTCCAGATCCTGCTGTGCTTTAAAAACACAGCCCAGCTCGAAGTGCAAGAGAGTATCCGACCATAAGGCCTCACTCAAACTAAATGTCAGCACATGGTTAGAATCCACTACTGATGCGAAACATTAAAAGAAGGGTGCATTAAAACTTTATCACCTTTTCTATGGCTGTCTGTCAGAACAATGACCATGACAATCCTGTAACAGTAAAACCTCTTTTCAGGCCCTGGTCTTGCGTTCATTGCCTACCCCAAAGCTGTTACGATGATGCCCCTGTCTCCGCTTTGGGCCTGCCTCTTCTTCATGATGCTCATCTTTCTTGGACTGGACAGTCAGGTGAGGATGTCCCGACAGTGAATAGTCGTGGTAACACTTTAATTTAAGTCACCCTATTTGTAAGCAGTGTAATAATAATGCTGGTTTTGGGGCTTGTTGTGTTTGTCTAATTACAATTTTAAGACCAGATTTGTTATCTTGTAATCTACTGTCAGCCTGCAGTGTTTGATTACCAGTTGCTGTTTCTATGCTGACAAAGTAAGATTTCCCCTTTTGTGTGAATGATGACATATTTCCTGCATCCCAGTTCGTATGTGTGGAAAGCTTAGTGACGGCTGTGGTGGACATGTACCCAGAGACCTTCAGGAGAGGCTACCGCAGAGAGCTGCTGATTCTCGGCATGTCCATCGTCTCCTTCTTCATAGGACTCATCATGTGTACGGAGGTAAGAAAGAGCTGCAGTCAGGTTGTTGCCCTTTTCTCTGCTTTCATTTTTCCAGGTTTGCATGAGAGATCTTTATCTAAATGAATCCACATAATTAAATAAAAGTTGGGTGTGCTTTGTAGCTCTGCAAACCACAATTATATAAAAAAAGTAAGTGTTCGTTGAAGTCACTCAGAGAATATGCACTTCAAAGTTATGGTAGTATGTTTTACAATAATAACTCAATACTCAATATGTTATTTTCAGTAAGGTACAGAAGCATGTCCGTGCTTGGCTGCTGTCATACACGGGTCAATGCGATCAACAAGCTAAATCCAGCTTACCTGATTCACTTCATATGTGATTTAATGCATCATTTGTCCGTGTCCCTGCTGTGGCTGAAAGCTGACACCTGTCTCGTCCTATCAGGGGGGGATGTACGTCTTTCAGCTGTTCGACTCGTACGCTGCCAGCGGGATGTGCCTGCTGTTTGTCGCCATATTTGAGTCCATATGTATCGGCTGGGTGTACGGTAAGATAAGAGCGTCCGTTTGAAGCACATCTTCAGCATCTCAAAGACATATAACACTTCTTAGAACACTTCAGATAACAGTGTCTTTTGTCAACTGAGCACCCACACAGTTAACTACACACAGGTGGAGAACACAGTGTTTAACAGACCAGCGCACAACACACAGCATCAGGATTTCACCCTCCTTGCTGCAATAATATCTATTTCCTGCCCTCTGCTGGAGAACGTGATGTTGTACAAGACACATGAATGCTTCGGCTGGGAAATTGAAAAGAATAGACAGTACAATAGCAGCGTGAATGATTCTGCAAATCCTTAAGCTCCCCTCCAGTCAGAAATGTGTTTTTCTTGCTGTTGCTACAGTTGAATGTCTGAGATTCACCGTGCAGGATGACGTATGTGCAGAGCTCGACACTGGAAAGATGTTTTTACATTCATTGATCAAAGTGTACATTTTCTCTGTGCTCATTGACGATAATATTTTAAGAGGCGGAGCCTACAAACATGATTCTGGTTCCATAATCAGCATGATGATGATGTGGACACTTAACTCACTGAGAATGAACTTTATAGTGACGTAGGAAACATCTTGTGTCCAGCAGTTGAACTATAATCTGGGATTTTTTAAGGATTATTGCTTTAAATATTATATATTTAGACATGTGTCTCAACGCATATAAATGTGTCTACCAGAGAGTTCGACTAGATTTGAACATCTCCATCCACATCCAGTCCGCAGCTGTTCAGACGGCGCGGCACTGTCACAAGACATCACTCACGTCATTATTTTGATGATGAATGCAGAAACTCTGAGTGACACATATTTTGCATTTTCAGGCAGTGACAGATTCTACCTAAACATTGAGGACATGATTGGCTACAAACCTGTCTTCTTCATCAAATGGTGCTGGATGATCCTGACCCCGGGCATCTGCGCTGTGAGTCCAACACTTACACTGCAACACACAAACAGAATCACGAACATCAGGAGAAGAAATAGCAGCAACAACACTGACAACATCTCCGATGAGCTGTGCTAAAGGAAAGACCCTTTAACAAGGCAGTTGATGTATTATATGGATTCTTAATTTCACATTGAGTACAAAAAGGATTGTTGTGTTCAAAAGAAAGCATATATGAATGAATATAAATGTATTTATGTGAAATGTATTGATCGGAAAAGAAGTAAAAAGTAAGAAAAACAACTTTTTCAAACAGAATGTTTTTTCTTCTGCTGCAGGGAATCTTCCTCTTCTTCTTGATTAAATACAAACCACTGAAGTACAACAATGTGTACACCTACCCGGACTGGGGCTACGGTATCGGCTGGTTCATGGCGATGTCCTCGATGGTCTGCATCCCTCTCGGGATGATCTGGATGATCTGGAAGACTCCTGGCACCTTCTCTGAGGTAAAATATACAACAGGGAATCTCCCACTGAATATTCAGACTTACATAACAGAATTTAAAAAGTGCTTTTCCTGATTTATTTGGTTGTGTAAACTTCTGGCACTTGTTGGATCTAAAACATCTTGTTAGTCACACACACCCAAACTCTGTTTTTGTTTTAGCTCTTTTTCCCATCTACCTTCATATTCGATACGTTTAAAACATAACAAATCCTATTCAGTGAACCTCCTCTCTCCTTATTCAGCCCACGGTGGCAGGGATACAAGTAGCCACGCCTTTACCGTCTGTCCTACTCTCAATGGAAACATCATTTTCAAATTAAATGTCATGCTGTGTTGAGGAAGACTTGAAAGAGCAAAAAAATAAAACAAACAAAAAAGGAAAATATTCACTGAGGTCATAAATCAAGTGAGAAGGGGGGTCATTTTCACTTGGACTATACAATTGAACTTCTTTTTGCAGTCGCCCCCTGCTGGTCATGAGGAAGAATGCAGGTTAAAGGCACTTCTGTACTGGCTTCACCTTTCTGTCCAGTTATTGTATACAGTCTATGGTTTAAAACCAGTAACAAATTAGTGAGAAACCTGAATTATACTGTCTTAAAAATCTACTAATTAGAAATGTTATATCTACAAGTAGCATGATGTTAGGAGACCAAGAGATAACATCCACATCTTCTCTTAATGTCCCTGCAGAGAATTAAGAAGCTGACGACTCCCAGCCCCGACCTGAAGATGAGAGGGAAGCACGCCGCTCTCAGTCCTTACGCTGCCAACGATGCTAAACTGAAGGCTGATGGGAAAGTATCCACCATCTCAGAGAAGGAGACGCCTTTCTAACCTACCGCATGACACACCGACCAAGCTGCCTGCCTCTTTATAATAAGTCCAACAAACAAAAAAAAAAACTACAGCAAACAACAACATCATCAACCACAACACATTACAGGAATTGACTCCGGCTGTTTGTTTTGTACAAAAAAAAAAAGGGAAAAGTTGTCACAGGATATGAAGTCTGCTTCTGTTTTGCACAAAATGTGATAACACTTTTGTTGTCTTCAGTTAACACTGTAGCTAAAGCAGACAATTCTTTCTTTTCTAACCATTAATACTTCTAAATCTGTTTGGTGACATAAAAAAACAACATGGTCAGTAGTGGTCCGTGTATGTTATCAGTACTGGTCACGCTGGTGTCTGTGCCTTCAGAACAATACCATGGTCTTGTGTTGTGTTGTAAAAGGCTTAGACATTTATTGGCAAAGAGCTTTGCCTCTCTATTAGGTAATAGGTACCCAAATGTGACTATCTAAGATGTAGCAGCTTGGGGACCATTCCACATAGTTTTGGGCGAGCGAGAGGATGCTGCAGTATGTTTTGGTACTGATGCTGGAGGAGTGCACTGAATATCCCAGAAAGTAAAGCTTTGTGTTGTATATGAAGACATTTGTCATTGAAATCTTGGATGGTTCCTGAATCAGCTGTGAGGACTGTGGAACATATTAGGCCTTCTTTGATTCTTACATGAAGTAAATGTTGTTGCTAAGCAACGTTAAAACAAATCTGATTATTGGATGTAATTGAGTGGGATTAGTAGGGTTATGATCAGCACATTAGTTAAGTCCCGCCCTTAATGGCTGTGTTGATTTCGATGCCTCTGATTGGTTCGTGGTAATAACGATGGGTAAATACGAAAACGCTCGAGGGTTTAAAGGTTTTGTGAATCAGATCCCGTCAGTTTTTAAACATTTTTACATCTCTAGATTTGAGCCGAACATCTTTAAATAGCTGTGAGAGACTTGCAGGCCGAGTCTACAAAACCACACCTCTCTCTCTCTCTTTTTCTGCCGCCCTCCTATAAGTCTTGGATATCTGTCATTTCACAGTAATTATGCTGAGCCTAACACAGAGTGACAGACAGACGTGCTTCCACCCCTGCATTTTTATTTCCTGTTTCGCCTTTAGAGGAGAGGATGGACGCACATCAGATGAGCATTTCAAAACCCATCTGTCTTCTTATCCTCTATTTTTTGCCCCTTGTCCCCCTATTTCTTTTTCCTCGCTGTCTTTCCCTCTCATCTTCAACCTCTGCTTGTCTGATAATCTTCCCATTTTTTCCACCTCTCTGTTTGGCTTCTCTTCATTGCATGGAATCCCCGAACAATTACAGAGGCCTTCTAAGATGCTGCGATGCCACTGAATGCTTTGTGTTTCATACAGCATCAGAGATGGTCTTGTTATTGATTAGAGTGATGTAAACTGTTGTGTGTTGACCTTTCTGCAGACTTCTCTGAGGGGAAAAAAAAAGCCTAAAAAAGAAGCCTTTTTGTTTTGCTGTCTGAGATGCTGCAGAGGTAAAAGCACAGTCTGTTCATGTCATTCAATAATATGTGATAAGATGAGCTGGTCTCACTGTTCAGAACAATCTCAGTCCATTACAGCATCATCCAATCAGCACTCAAATCATCCTGAGCAGTCCTTCCTTCCTTCCTTGCTTTACCCGACTTTCTCACTTCCCTTCCTTTGTTTCCTCTGTCCTTGCTTCCTGATGAAAATGCAATCAGAGAGCATCTGAGGGGATGGAAATCACATTTCTTTCTGCACAGTTTTTCAGGAGGAGGCAAAGGATGCAGGGGAAGAAACGAGGGATTTATTAGCTGAGGAAGTGTTAGAGTAAGTAATGAGGGAAACGGAGGAAGTGTTTTGTGATTATTAGGGCCCCTCCTGTCAAAGCTGTGACATCCTCTTAAACGTGTTTGTGGTCCCTCCGGTGTGGTTGCATTATGACACTATCACCTCGTCACTGATGTTTGTGCACGTTAAAAGTTATGAGCATCAGAAGTTATAGCCTGCTGTTTAACACTGATCCTGTCGATGTATATTTTTACTGCTCTTTCTAGAAATCTGTGATCTATTTCTCGAGATGAAAATGTTTTAAAAGAACTTCTGTAATTAAAAGAATACGTCCTTTTGTTTTGACTTTTGATATGCCGCTCAAAAGATGTTGTTATAGAGATATCATGTTCTACTGTTCTGTACTGTTTGGCACACATTTTGGTATTCACAGGACACGTGAACTGTCTGCTTACTCATTTTTAAGAATAAACATTATAAAGGAAAATTGAGTGCAGACTCCAGCCTTTTTATTTTATTATCTCATTTACCTGTGTGACTCCACTTCCTCCAACTGTGCAGGAAATTAAGCCGAAGTATCCCTGTTATCGGCGCTGCAAAGTTATGCTGGTGACGTCATTTGGAACCAGAGACTGCGCAGTAGTGATCGGGAGAATGGAGCCGGTGAATCAAACGCCTGCCAGACAAAATTCTGAGCGAGCAGCTTACTGCAGAACAATACATTTTTTTGGGATTAAATCAGACAACCACAGTTCTGGAAAGTTAGCGTAACATCCTCTACCGACCTTCTAATGTACACAAAAGGACTCCCCTTATAGACTCAAATATCCGATTTAAATTAAACGTATCATTTAATGGAAATACTTAAAAATGACAGAAACCATATTTGTGATAAATTAATTATACGTGTTTGTTTTTAGTTCGGCCCGAGTTCCATCAGATAACATAGAAGTGTGGGGATTTATGACCGACAATTCATCGAACCACCAGGGGGCGAGTGAGATCTTTTAGCTTCAGTTTTTTTTAAATCTCATAGTGTCCATTGTTCACGCAGTCTTTGGTTTGGACTGACCGGACTCTAGGCTTTACTGCAGATAACATGCAGTAACATAAAGTAACATAAACTACCAGTTACGAAAAGTAACTGGTAGCCGGTAGAAAAATGTATTTGTACAGTAAAGACTAAACACCCTTGTTTGCTGTTTTCGATCCGACCCCTTCCATCTGCACCAACACAAGTCCATAATACACCCCATGAATAGACCCACAGCCCTCCCAACCCTGACCAATAGGAGGCTCTATAATCCTGATTACAAGAGAAGTATGGGGCAAGCAAACCCATTCTCATCTCAGGTTGTCAAATAGCGACGCTTTGTGACAGCCATCGTCATCTCATACCAATGTACAACGCACCCTTCAGCATCTGTATGGGATTCAGTGGGCTGACCAGTGAATCCCTTCATATCAATAAGATGCTCAGAGGAACTGCCCAAGTATGTTTCGTGTGTTCAGTTCATGTGATTCTTGTAGTGTGTGTATTTATAGATCTGTGTTTTTCCAAGCCTCTGGATTCTTGCAGGCCTCTGTGTTTTTTTGTTTGCATTCAAGCAAATATTTAAATGCACTCATTGCAATTAAATAATAAATATAATTTCATCGACACCTTTCGTTGGTCTGGATAACTCTGCACTTGGGTCCACCTACTTCCACCCCACGACACGGCTTCCTACCCGTTACAAAACCTAACAATTTGTTATTTGTACATCATTATTTGATGTAGTTGGATGAGAATATTTCGACTTACCTCTCAGACCATTTTAATTGATGAAGATATTAAATAAGCGAAAACATAGAATGTCGAAAAACCTTTGTTTTTGCTAAGATCTTATTAGATTATTCACTTCAGGGTGCTGCATATCAATTTGATGCAGATTTGATGGAATCCCTTAACGGTGTGTGTGGCCTCTGTGTATGTGTGTTCCAGTGTGTGCGTGTTGGGTATCCTGTTAGTGCGCCTGTGTGTGTGCAGTCAAGCGTGCATTCATCAAGCTGTCACACTCCAGAAATCAGCCTCCATTACTGGGATTCAGAGGTGACGTCTTGACTTGATCCGGTAGATGATGTGAAGTTAATCTTCTTCTGTTGTTGGATCACGTTGAGGCTCCATGAAAACTTCTGAGAAAAGTTCCTCCGCAGCCACACAGAACCATTCTAAAGTAATACGAAGGTTATATGGCTGTCAGTGGGAAATCAGTCCCTCTCAAATGCTTTAGAATTACTTCTTGCTTTTCTTTTCATTCTTTTTGGAGATAGGCTTTATCTAATACCTTTAAACAACTTGGTTTCCTCTTCTAACGGGGCTACTGTAAGCAATCCCACCAAGTTTCAAGTCCCTGGGAATAACGGTTTTGCTAACCCTAACCCTAACTCCAGGCCTTAACCCCAAAACTAAACATGAAGCTACTGCCACAAAGTTAATCCCAGCAACTTGAAACTTGGCACTTCTATTACGTAGGCTACCATCAACAACCCCACCAAGTTTCAAGTCGCTGGGATTACTTTTTTCCAAAACCCTAAAAATGAAGATACTGGAAAAAAAAAAAGTTAATCCCAAGGACTTGAAACTTGGTTTAATCTTCTAATGGGGCTACTATAAGCAATCCCACCAAGTTTCAAGTCCCTGGGATTAACGGTTTTACTAACCCTAACCCTAGCCCTAACCCCAACCCTAACACTAACCCTAACCCTAACCCTAACACTAACTCCAGGCCTTAACCCCAAAACTAAAAATGAAGCTACTGCCACAAAGTTGATAACAGCAACTTGAAACTTGGCACTTCTATTACGTAGGCTACCATCAACAACCCCACCAAGTTTCAAGTCGTTGGGATTATTTTTTTCCAAAACCCAAAAATGTAGATACTGGGAAAAAAAAAGTTAATCCCAGCGACTTGAAACTTGGTTTACTCTTCTAATGGGGCTACTATAAGCAATCCCACCAAGTTTCAAGTCCCTGGGATTAACGGTTTTACTAACCCTAACCCTAACCCCAACCCTAACCCTAACCCTAACCCCAACCCTAACCCTAACCCTAACCCTTTTTGGCCATTGCGCCCCCTAGCGAGCATTTTATCAAAAATCTAAGCTCTGTATGCAGGTTCGCAAGGGTCGACTTAGGGGGGGTAGAAAAAGTTTCGGAGCGTTTCGGGCACTTTTTTTTTAACATGGGTTTCAATGGGAAAA
>CAAKHC010012207.1:0-11431 GCA_901007825.1 Macroramphosus scolopax
CGTGTTCCTTCTCGAGCCGAGACTGTTGAAGGGCCACCGTCCTCTTCACCGTGTCTGATGAAGCTGATTGTTGGAGGCTTCGGGTGGTGCTCCCGTCCTCTCCTCCCTATCCTGGCTCACAGGTTCGATGCCATGTGGTCGTCCTCCATGTGCTCCATGGACTCCCGCTGCCTGATCGGCGTCCCGTTATCCTCCTCGTCTGTCCTGTGTACACCATCACTGCAGGTGGAGCAGGTGGAGGTGTGTTGGTCAGTATGTTTGGTCTCAAATAAAACCTGGTCTGTAATGTCCACATCTGATCGGTGGCTCTAAATGTCAACCGGTGTTCAGCCTCCGTCTTCCCTCAGAGGAACTCAAAGCTCATTTGTACACAGATTAATTAAAAGTTGCTCCTGTTCTTTGTCTCGTGGTTTAACTGCTGTTAAACACCGTTCGGTGTTTCTGCTGCTGGGAGGAAACTCATTGGCTCATTGACCTTCTGACTGAGATCTTCCCACCGTCTCGGTGACAGTGAGGCTGACTCGTCGTCACACACCAGGACAAGGAGGTGATGGAATCAGAGACCTGTGCAAGCAGTCGTATAATCGGATCTCTGAACAGACACGAGGATCACAGACGGCTGCGAGTACGTCGGAGGATCATCGTCTCTGGTCGCGCTACGCAGCCACGAAGAGAAACTGTCGCGCTGGCAGGATGACGGCGTGCATCAGGCAGCGGCGTGTTTCCTGCAGCAGCGAAACAACTCACAAAGATGCCAAAGTTTCTTTGAGTAACTTTTGATTCAGTGTGATGATGTTTTTTCTCACTTGCTCCTCTTCATCATTACAAATAAACTGATGGTTGTCATCCCCGGATGACGTGGATGTGGAGAGCTTGGAGAGGTGTTGGAGGAAGCAGCCGCAGGACTCGACCCAACGATGCTGCCCAAGGTGGCAAACAGACGCACTGCTGCCTCCAGCAGTAGAACCTGCTGCAGCTGCAGGGTCGGTCCGTCCCATCAGGTCACGGCTGGGGTTCCAGATGTGTGAGTGTGTTTTAACCCCGACCGCCGGCTGTCCATCACACCAACCAAACCTTGTGTTGGTCTATCGTTGCCCGTCGATCACGACTCCTGCAGCCGGTGTTTGTTGTGTTTGCTCGACTCTCCTCCGTCCTGCCTCGTACGCCAGGTCGCTCGCTTCGGGCAGAGGGAGACTTTCATTGATTAGAGTAGATTAATATTGAAATGACGTGAGGGCGGCGTCTCGTACAGCCGGCCCGACTCCGGGGGAGCGAGGCGGCGTCGCTGTGGCGTCGAGGGACGACGACGTGTTGCTGCTGGAGTTTGGACGCTGGAGTGATTCTCTTCCATCACGCCTGCAGGAGAGGACATGAGGTGGATGATGATCCTCCCTGCAGGTCTGCTGAGGACCTGGACGTCCTGGACGTCCTGTTGACTGTCTGAGGGAGCTGCACAGAAATGGACTTCTGTTGTTGCTGGTCTGTTTTCTAAACTCTGCTGAAACATTGTCGTTCTCTGTCCGTTTTATTTTGCCGTTCAGCTTTGTGAGTGTGCAGAAGGAATCTTCGCCCCCGGAACACGGCACGACCGAGTTTCACCGCCTTCAGATGAACTTTCTCCCTGAAGAATCTTAGAAACGGATCGACAGGCTGCGACCAGTGTTTCCTGCTGTGAAACACTTCGGGTTGCTGACAGCTGGAGGTGAGTCTGTTGTCTGAGCAGTAATGTTCAGCAGCTCCTCCACAAACAGTGAAACATACGCAGCCTCGGGTGGAGGAGGTGGAGGAGGTGGAGGAGGTGGAGGTGGAGGAGTGTTTACCAGCCAGGTCGGCTGCAACACTCTGCCTCATTGAGTCAGAATGAAATGGAATGCGACCACAGAAGAAGAGCCGGTCGGGGAGCCTACCTGTCGGATACACTTCAGACTGCAGTCCTGAGGAGCGACGGCGGCAGCTGGGATGTCACCGCGGGCGAACACTGGCTGACCAAGAGCCAGGAGGTGGTAGAACACAAGAGCCGCCTCCCACATGCTGCTACATCCGACGTGACATCGCCCCACGACCTCACACTCAGACCGGAGACCAAGAGGCCAGCGGACAAGACTCCGAGGGAACTTCTGGATGTTGAAGTCCTCGATGTGCCGGAGAGAGTGGCAGGAAGCAGGGAGGAGAAAGAATGAGCGGGGGCGTGGTGCCTTCAGGCGACAGGTGGAGGTGGAGGCGTGCTCGGCTAGCTCGCTCTACATGTTTTTAACAGTAACTCTACCTGGTTATCATGTGCAGTATGAAGCCGCACACACTCAACATAAACACACACAGGAGCCGCAGCAGGTGAGAGTGTCCAGGTTGACTTTATTCAGCACAGATACAACATGTTCATTCACTATATACAGCTGACTGTGACCGGCTGGGGAAACGGATCCAAGTAAACAAAGTAGAATCAGGAATCAGCAGCTCGTCAAATCTTAATGAGCTGCTGATGACAGGATAATAACAGTGAGTGGAGGGGGGAGGGAGGGAGGGAGGGAGGGGGGGGGGAGGGAGGGAGGAGGGAGGAGGCTGCTGCTGCTTCACCGGATCTGAAAGACAAAACACAGCAAAGTGTAATTAAAAAGACTGTAATGCAACTGCAGCACGGCAGCAACGCATTGGAGAGGAAGAGGAGAGCGAGCGAGCCCGAGCAAGAAGAAGCTCGTAGAAGCTGCTCACTCCTCCTCTCAGGAGAAACAGGATTTATAGCGAGGTGACATGCAGCTGCTCATCCAGCTGCTCTTGTCTCCCCTGAAAGCTCCGAGCTTCTCCTGAACGAGTGAGGACAGGACGGTAATCCGACACCTTCAAAGGCCACATACCGAACCAGACAGTTAATCATGTGAAGAACCGATGAGTCATCGTCATCATCATCATCATCATCATCCAGCTGTTGGGGCACAGATGGATGAATAAAGGAGGAATGTTTGGGCTGTCAGGAGTCTGTTTAGTGGAACTGAGAGCTTGTTCATCACATCTATGTTCAGATGTAACTGAGCACAGTGACTCTCAAAGAGATGAAGGGAGGATGAAGTGCAGTGAGGAAGATTAAATATCTAAATGTACAGCTGGATGTTATCAGTCTGGACAAACAGTGAATCTCACAGTAACAGAGGAGCATGGGGGGGGGGGTGACATCAGGCTCGCCATGAGATTTAAATACGAGCAAAGCAGTCCCACCGTGTACTTGTCCCATTTCTTCTCGGGGTCGTACGGCTCCCAGCGACTCGCAGGGAAGATGTGCTTGTTCTTCTCGTACCAGCTCCTCAGAACCACTTTACCTGCGTGAGACTTGAGGGGAAAGACAACACAGCTGGGTCAACACAGACATGACTGGCAGACGTACACCGACAGCATCTTAGTATCTGTGTCATCAATCACACGGTGACCGGCGGGAGCCGACTTCTCCCAGCGGCGAGCTGCAGGACGGCTGCAGGACGGCTGCAGGACGGCCGCAGGACGGCTGCAGGACGGCTGCAGGACGGCCGCAGGACGGCTGCAGGACGGCTGCAGGACGGCCGCAGGACAGCCGCTGGTGGCGCGTCTTTACCAGTGTGGTTGACAGGACGGGGGTGAGCTATGACACCGGTCAGCAGCAACCAATCAGACTTCAGAAGTCAGAGAATCCCTGAGAACAGTGTAAACACGAGTTCCCAGTAGGGTTGGGCGGTTTCACGGTTTTACGGTTTGATACTGTTTTATAAAATATTAACGGTTAGTCAGCCAAACCGCGTGTCACGTGACATGTGCGTTACGCCTATGTGAACGTGTTTACTTGTGTGACCGGCGCTGTTTTTGCCAGCCCGGTCTGCCCCCCTCCCCAAATAGAATGCTCTGGTACGTGTCACGTGATTATTGATTACGGAAGCAGAAGAGAGACGAGAGAATGGCAGCGCGCCAAGTAACAACAGCGGGAGACCTAGACAATGGAGAAACTGGCCGGAGCATTGCTAACTCCGATACGCTATGTGGCGCTGGAGCGCTTTCAGCAAGTGACAACGAGTCTTTTGGCTGCGGTGAGAGTAGAAGAAGCGTAGAAGAAGAGCGCCGACCGCGTTCGATTATAGTCTTTAATATAGTATTTCTTCCAGCTTTAACCACAGATTCATGACAGGTGGTAGCCATGGTGTCGTTTGACGTCGTCCTGGAACAACGCCTCCTTTTATTGCGCCGCTCGTGCTGTCTTCGTCTCCTTCCATGTCCGGGGGAAAATCGCCGGCGGAAAATGTCGCGCATGCGCAGACTGAGTTTCCCGATTCATTTTGTGTATTCATGATGTGTTAAACTGAATTAAACGGTTAAACTGACTACCACGTTTTTTTGAGGGGCATTTCAAACGGTTTAAAAAAATGGAAACCGCCCAACCCTAGTTCCCAGGCAGAGCAGGAGGGACTGATATGCTGCAGCAGGGTTTCATTGGGGGAGTGAACAACATAGTTTGTGAAAGTAGGAAGAGAATTGCACAGTAAAGAAATCAGCATGCAACATAACGTTAGCTGATGCTAATCCGTCGCTAACGTTAGCAGGACAAAGCAGTCAGGAAGAACGGGGACGTAGGTGTGTTGGTGTCACTGCTGCCCGTGTGGACACGTCATATGTTAGTGTGTGTGAATGTCAAACATCAACAGGAAGTTGAGATGATTTCTCTGCTCCACTAATTCACCAGCAGCTCTCTCATCCTCTCATCCGGCTGTTCACTCACCTCATCTTTCTCCACAGTGGCGTCGTTCACCAGTCGAATATCATCGTGGACGTCAAAGCTGAAGAGAGGACCTGTGAAGAAGCAGCAAACAGGAAGCTGACGTTGGTCCTGTGCTGTGCAGCGGTACATCGGTGGCCGACGGCGGTGGTGGTGGTAACTTACCAGATTTGCCTCTGGCTTTGGTCACGATGAAGTCGTAAAAACTGTGGTGCTGATCAAAGAGAAAACAAAGAGCATCTACAATAAACCATCACCGTTGGACCCTGGAAGCTCTGCTGTGTGTTTACAGTCATAAGACGACCAGCTGATCACTCACATGTGGGATGATCAGATCCTCTTTGATGTACATCAGCTGCTCCACTCCTGCAGACCTGCACGTTCACACACACAATGCATTTGTCTGTCAGAGTCCATTCTGCTGCAGGTGAGAGAGATAACTGTCACATGTGCTCCCTGTTTTCATATTCGCCATTTGAGCGTGTTAATTGAAATGGGACTGAATGAGCGTACGAGCGCCTCCGGTCCACTTGGTGGCAGTGTTGCAGCTTTAAGCATTAAATAAGAGGAGTCGCTGGGATCTGCAGGACAACCGACACCATGTTGTTACGCTCACTTCTGTCGTCAGCTTGAAATCTAAATGTTGCCACGCTGACTAAAACCTCTTAAAGCAGATAAATACAATTCAAACCACAGAGATTCAGGACAGAGACTGCAGACACGTCTCTGGTCTCCCCGACAACAACGAGTTGACTCTCGCTACACTCTCATGTTTGAGGGGAAGTCAACCTTTGGCCCCAGTCCAGAGAGGGTTCGACTCGTTTAAGTGGTAATGGAAATGCAAAGCGGTGCGGCCAACCAACGACGAATGCAGCAGTCAGCAGAGAAACAACAGTTCCGTTGTCCAAAGCAACCTCCTGCTGCGAGGCCGTAACACGTCACTGCTGTGCAGCTGAAGTCAACAGACTCGGCACGATTCTCTCACCTGAGCTCGCTGAAGTCTTTCCTGAGGACCTCCAGGGCCCTCTGCAGAAAGTTCTGGATGGTGTTGCCTTTCTTCATCTGCGGCGGAAAGGGATGAAGATGGGATTACGAAGAGCGTCGCGTCTGTATTGAACGTGTTTGTAAATCAACACGAGGCACGCTTTACCTTGACCGTCTTACGATGCCCAGATCCGTCCCAGTAGCTGAATGTGATCTCGATCTCCTCGCCTGAAGACAAAACACGAGCGGGAGTAAGTGTGTGTGTGTGTGTGTGTGTGTGTGTGTGTGAGGACTGTCAAGAGATGACTCAATAATCAGCTATGATTGTGTGAGTGTGTCTCTCACTCTTAATCTTCTCCTGTTTGAGCTCCCACTCCTGCCTGAGTTCCTCTCGGAGTCGATTCTCTTCCTCCTGAACACACGAAGCAAAACAAAGTTAAGTTAGAGAAACTGAACATGCAGGGACGTCGCGACATAACAAGACGAATAACTTCACCAGTCTGTCGACAATATAACAGTCCAATATATATTTACTCTGCAAGTGTTCACAAGTCTGTTTGTCAGGAACATTTAATACAGTTCTGCTGTCGCTTCACGTTCTCCTCCAAACATGATTTACTGATCCGACTGATTGCATCTTTTTAATCAGTTTTAATGGTTTGATTTGTGTTATAACACGCAGCTGAACGCCTGGAGCGTCAGTACGGATTCCAGACCTCCAGTGTCATCTAAGATAACCTGAGTTAGAGAAAGGAGAGCAGAGCGGATCACCGTCGGCCCGACCTCACCTCTCGGTCTCGATCGGGAAGGAAACTCGTGTCCACATCTGGATTTTTGCCAAGTTTCTTCTTCTTAACTGGAGAGTCTGTGAGACAAAGTCACATCTGGTTGAAAAGTGATGATACATGCAGCAGCAGACTGATGAGGTCCAGAGGAAAGTCTTGTCTTTGATATATCATTGTTTTATTTGAATGACTTTCAAGAGACGGTGAAGCTGAGCAGATGAAGGTGAATCAGTACCGTGATTAACATCAACACTCACAGTCTTGCTCCTCTTCTTCGTTCTCCTCTTCATCTTCCTCGTCTTCAGGGTTAAATGATAAACTGGCTATTTTCCTCTTCTGCTCTTCTTTTCTCTTCTTCTCTTTCTGCTTCTCCAGCTTGCTGCGAAGAGAAACACGTTTGACTTCATTTGGTTAACAGATGAAGTTGAATTCGGAGCGGCCACTAGTGATGTCACGGTTAACTGGTTTGACTATTAACCGCGTTGTGAAATGTCACTATTAATACATCGTGGAGGCCCCCCAACACCGTGTGTTTGTTGATTTTCCAAAAAAAAGTAGCTACCAGAGGTAAAGCTAGTTAGCGCGACTTGCACGGAGCCAAAACAATGTAACACGCGACAAACTCAAACTATCAGCTGTTCTACCAGAGGATGCTGCACGACTATGGCAGAACAACAACGAGACAACGCTTTATATCCCCGCAAGAAACGCCTAAAGTCGGCTGTATGCGACTACTACGGCTATCCAAAAGATGCCGGGGGCATCATTCAAGATACTGGATCACCGTTTTGCAAAACGTGCCGCAAGAGCGTTGCTGCAAAAGGATCCAACACTTCTAATTTACTCCATCTGCGGGACCACCACAGAGGCGAAATAAAGGTAAGACAAAACGACTCAGTGAAGATACGTTAATGGCGAATAGTTAAGTCATTATGGAATACGTTTAGGTTGATACAGTTTATATCAGTGGGCTATAACCAATGGTGGAGGCTATGGTTACAGTGAAGCACCCGATTAGGTCCCCCGAATCCCTTTTCACTTTACTCAACTGCGTTGAACTTTCTGTCACTTTTAGAGGCGATTTCTCTTAGACAGCAAGGGAAGCTCGGCTATTTAAGCTGTCAGTGCTGATAGTGACCCACTGGAGTGGTGGAAGGCGCATGTGGAAGAAATGCCAATGCTGTCAGAAGTGGCCAGAAAGTATCTATGCATCCCGGCAATGAGTGTGCCATCAGAAAGGGTATTTAGCACAAGTGGCACAATTTCTAGTTCTGCAGCAGGAAATGCATCACTGCCTCCTTCTGGTTAAAATTAGAAACCTATTTTGTCTTTGCAAACGAACTGGATGTTTGTGATTTAGAAGGAAGAAGTGAACTCTGAAGATGCAGCGGGTGCGACAGCGAGCCGGTCACTCACAGCTGGAGCTCCTTCGACTGCTCCTTCTTGGCCAGTTGCTTCTCTCTCTCCTTCACCAGCGCCTCCTGCTTGGCCTTCATGTCATTCAGTGTCACGAGACCTGATCAACACACAGGAGACATAAATCCAGTCAAACGAGACGAGTACAGGGACATTTCGACTTCTTCTCATTGATGTTGTTGTGTGAGGTGTATCACTCAGTGAGAAGCATCCTCGTGATGTCAGGTCAGCTTAAATCCTTCATTCTTTCTGGGCCATATATTGTATCATTGGTGGCTCGCCTGAAGGTGACACTCACCAACAGTGCTGGACTTCAGCTCGGCCTCCACAGCATCGTAGTGAGCTGAGAACTTCTTGTCGATGTTGGACTTCACCATGTTGTCCTGCAAGACACCAGAGAAGCACAGAGGAGTGTGTTGGTGGATGAGGGTATAATGGCTTTTATTTACTTTAACTTGTTTGGTTCCTCTAAAATACTGTCCCCGTATTAAACCTGTATATTTTCTTTCACTAACAATCTGTTTATCCCCACAACTTTCCTAAAACTTCACAGTGACGCATTCACGGACCTGCTAACTATCAGGGATGTAATCAAAGTATCACTGAATCCTTTCTGGCAAAAAAAGAGAGTTACATGAGCTCTAAGTAATATTTCATTGTTAATAAAAATGATATAATCCGGGATAAGAAGTTAACAAACCTCTGCAATCTTCTGCTTCAGTTGTTCAAGTTGTTCTCTTTCTTTTTCTCGTTTTTTCATCAGCTGCATGGCTCTTCCAGCCTCGCTGGCAGCTCCTTTGTACTGGGCCATGTTGCCTCTCTGTGTTGTTCGACCTCACTTACAACAGCTTTAAACACACAACAGACGGAAAGAAAAGATAAATATTAAATAAAAACGGAGCTTGTTCTCCACTGTGACTTGCTAAGCTAACGCTCCACAAGCGGCAGCCACAACACAACAACAAACATGGCAGCGGCGCAGTGCATGCTGGGTAGAAAGGAAATGATGCCTTCCGGTTCTCGTGGAAAGCTCGTAATAACCATTGTTTACATCGAAGTCAGTGGCTAGTAAATAACTTCTAACAACATCATCAGATATGACGTCAATTATAAACATAACAAATATATGGAAATACTGCAGCGTCTGACTGGTATCACATTTGGGATATTTTTGTAAATGTAGTATTTAAAGGGCTGCTGCTTACCCGTCATTTATTCAAAATACTTTTCATCATCTTCAACATCATCCTCACTGTATTTATTTAACTGATTTGTTAAACTTTATGCACCAGATACGACCGGGGTCTTCAATAAAACTATCTATAAACTATATCTCAGCAACTGATTTATGATGTGATCTTACATTCTATATGTAGCTCCTCTGTAAAAATGATTTCACAAAACCTCAGGGATGTTCTGACTTAATGATTTTATTTTTTTAATACAATTTTATGCAATTTTCATCACCTTGCAGTGGAAATCAGTGGACATGTAGTGTAAACAACAGTCATAATAATAATAATCTTAATGATAGTAATACACGTTATTTATTATTGTTAAATGTAGAAAACATATAATATAGCTTAAAAATTGTTCCACTCACTCACTCACTCACTCACTCGCTCACTCGCTCTCTCACTCGCTCACTCGCTCTCTCACTCGCTCTCTCACTCGCTCACTCACTCACTCACTCGCTCGCTCACTCGCTCTCTCACTCGCTCACTCACTCACTCACTCACTCACACAGCCTCTCTGTCTCTCATTTGGTGCCAGTCCTTGTTGGACAGTGAGACGGCGACCTGGCTGCAGCAGAGAGCGAGAGACGTACAGAACGGAGAGATGAACACATTCACAGCACACATGCACAAGGACCGCACGCATGGGAGGAAGGTGATGCTCAGCTGGATGCAAGGTACCACAAACCTGGAGAGAGGAGAGAAGATATAAGAGAATTATTAAAATGATTAGATGTCTGTGAAGACTTTGTCACCTGAAGTCAGCTATGGAGCAGGAAGTTACGTCGTATTGAATTATTGACGTAAGAAGAAAGCAAGAAATGGGACGGAGTTATAAGGACTCATCGTGCATCAGATCACAATGCTCGTACACATCCTGATTATCTGTTGTCATCCTGTTGTTGTTGTTGTTGTTGTTGGTCTGTACATGTGACATCTATTGCTGTCCGTCCATCCTGGGAGACGGAGCATCCACTGGCTCCATCTGAGGTTTCCTCCATTATTTCCTTGTTAAAAGGGTTTTTCTCCGGAGGACAGAGGTTGCTGCACGTTGTACAGATTGTAGAGCCCTTTGAGAAATTGTCTTTTGTGAGTTTGGGCTAAATCAATGAATTTGATGGATACACAAGTAAGCCCGTCTGCAGACGTAATGCACGACTGGATGCTGGATTAACAACTGCGTATCCTCTGACACTGATGTGAACATCAGGGTTGTTGCACCAGCGTACCAGACGTGTAGACAGGCGAGAACGGCCAGAAACATGCCACAGAGGAAGGCGAAGGGCACAGCGAAGAGCAAGGAGAGGCAGCGGTACGTCCAGACACGAGTCCTCTCGAAGCCGATGACGCTGTAAAGCCACACTTGGTCAATGCTGCGAGGTGTGGCGGGCTCAGCCAGCACGTCGCTGACCTCCACCTGCAGACAGCCAAGCAAAACAGCACTTAACACATGTGGCAGTGGAATTCTTTATCACACAGTAGCTGAATTATTGAGGCACTTCCTGTTGTGTTATTGAGGAAACACATCATTTTAAAGAAGAGACCACAAAGTGTCCAGTTGAGTCGTGTCGTGGCAGATAATGGAGGGTCGACTTTAGTTTATCACCAGAAGCAAAGATCTTCCTTTCGGACAGGAACGGTAAAAGCTGGCTCGGATAAGCGGGACGGCGACTCGTTAACATTCATGATTGGGTTGATTCATTTCAGTCAGTTAATGAGCTGCTGATCCCAGCCATCACCAGCCGAGAGGGGCGTAAAACAAACCATACAGACGGTCATTTCAGTCACAAAGGAGGGTGAGATGACCTGTAGGTGCCTGTTGATTCCATGAGGGTCCCTGTTGACGGGGCAGGTGGGTGTGGCCGGCGCCGTGGGAGGGGTCGGAGCTCCAGTGGATGGGGTTTGGGCTTTGGATGCAAACTCTGGAGGAGGAGGAGGAGGAGGAGTGTTTATCTGCTCTTCCCCAAAATCATCTTCATCACTGTCATCAATCCGACACTCCACCAGGCAGTCATCGCTCACCATAGTCATCCTCCCTGAAGGAGGAAGAGGCACGTTTTGTTTGTTAAAGGTAGAAGAAAACACACGCACGCACACACACACACACACACACACACACACGCACACACACACACACACACACACACACACACACACACACACACACACACACACTGTCCCTGGAGCCTTTGGGAGCTCTGTCACAGGGTAGACTTGCCACCGTCCTCCCCTTTCTTTCTTTTTTTTAGCTCTCTCTCTTCCTTGCTCTCCATCCTCCCCTC
>CAAKHC010012213.1:11467-27227 GCA_901007825.1 Macroramphosus scolopax
GAGGAATGACATTTAAATTGTATCTTTTGCCATGAGGCTTTGTGGTTCATGAAATTGTCAACAGTTTTTGCTCAGTTACCCACTTAGCGCCTTTTTTTTCAGGCCTTTGAGGATCTCAGTAAGCTGATGGTGAAGGTAAATAATGCTTTCATCAACTTTGTTTCCTGTAATTGATGATTTGTAAAAGAATGTGTTCACAATTTCATCTATTTATGAGCGTATGATTGTTTTCACATTGTAACCATGGATTCACTGTAATTAACAGGCCAAAGAGATGGTGGAGTTGTCCAGATCTATAGCTAACAAGATCAAAGACAAGCAAGGGGACATAACAGAGGATGAGGTAAGACCTTACCAGTGCAAAGAGTTTCAAACTGCATAGTTCTAAAAGATTCTAGGTACTGCAGTTCTTTCCAATCTCAATAGACTATTAAAGACACATTCACTAATCTGAAAACATATGAAACATGCCAATTATGTTGTGTAAAAGATCAGCTGCCGCAATTCCACTGTTAAATTCACACATGTATTTCAGACATTTAATATTTATGAACTGTTTAATTCTGCTTTATAGACAATCCGCTTCAAGTCCTACCTGCTTAGCATGGGTATTGCTAACCCTGTCACCAGGGAAACACATGGTTCAGGTACACATTACCATTTGCAGCTGGCTAAACAACTGGGGGACATGCTACAGGCCCCTCTAGAGGTAAGCCTGTCTGTGTGAGCGTGTGTTTTATGTGGCTGTTGTTTGAATCTAGACGGATCTATCTATTCAATGTATTCAGGCATTCTCATTGCTTTTTGATCTCCTGACTCTGGTTATCATTTTCCCTGTGTGCCCTCCTCTACTTTTTCAGGAGCGTGGAGGCATGATGGCACTTACCGAGGTGTACTGTCTCGTCAACCGAGCTAGAGGGATGGAGGTATGACATATAAATACAAAACATCATAACACTCTCATAGATTGTACTGGAAGGGTCATACTAGCTGATGTGATACTATGACACAGCTATACAATGTAATCATTCCTGCTACACACAAATGTCTGTTGTGGCCTCAGACAATGAGTGTTTTTTCTTTGCTTTCCACAGCTTTTATCTCCGGAAGATTTGGTGAACGCATGCAAGATGTTTGAGTCGTTGAAGCTCCCACTGATGTGAGTTTGAGTGATATTTGTCTTGGTTTAATATATCTGTGCATGCTTTGCTTTGTGTGTAGAGCAGGTAGTGGCTTTAAAAGAATATGGGGCAGGGTTTGGCGCTTTCCTCACAGAAGAATTGGCCAGACTCTTCCTGCCTGGCTTCCTGTTGTTGGAAGTGTTGTCCATTTCCTGTCACTTCCAAGGGCCTGAAAAGAAACACTGGCCTGCTTCCCTGTTTGTCTACCACTCTGGTCCTAGTGCCTCCATAGTGGGAGTACGAGCCCACTACTGTAGTGGAATAATAGAGTTAATTAACATTAAGCTGTCGACCTGACTTCTATCCCTCTCGCGTACACTCATTCCGACCCTCATGTGCCTCCTGCTCTTTGTAGGCTGCGTGTGTTTGACAGTGGTGTGATGGTGGTCCAGCTGCAATCTCACAGCGAAGAAGAAATGATTGCCTCCGCACTGGACAATGTAAGCTTCACTGTTCCAAACATACTGCCAATGACATGTGAGAGACTGATCAAACTTATAACCGGCCCTCATTCATCTTCCTCTTTTGCAGGTGTCAGACAAAGGATCTTTAACAGCAGCGGAGTTTGCAAAACTCTTGGGTCTCTCTGTTCTTCTTTCTAAAGAACGGTAGGTTATCTCATAGATACAGCATAAACCGTAAAACACCTCTATACTGGAGCCAGCCTTGTTTTTCATCAACATATTATAGGAACATTTTGACTTATCTCTCTTCTAATTAATACGCTTGGATTCAAGCCTTGACATGGCTGAATGAATCGGGAAATTAAACATCTGGATGCATTAAGAGGGCGGAGAGACTCTTATGGTTCTTCAAGCTTTTCTTGATGAACCACAACAGTAGTGGATGTTTACGCCCATATATTCGCTCAACAATCATTTTACTGATAATATTGTAATAATGAGTATAAGAAATGTTCCCAGTGTGTCTGTGTTTCGCATTTTACAGTTTTATATTGTTGATCATGGGATGCCTTCCTCACGCCTGTCTCCTCTCTTCAGGTTGTTGCTGGCTGAGAAGATGGGCCACCTCTGTAGGGATGATTCTGTGGAGGGTCTGAGGTTCTACCCAAACCTGTTTTGAGGTGTTTGCTTTCTTCATGGATGACTTTAAAAATGCATCTGACCTCTACTTGCAGGCAGAGTGACTGCTGTACAGTCATGTCATATAAATCCATTGTATATGTACTGCCAGCTATTTTCTATTGGGGTCAAATGAACAACAGTCTGTCTTCACTGCTGAACGTCCCAAACTGTATATAAGTTACTCTACATTTGTTCTGCTTGGTAGAGTGTCAGCCATGTGTGTTTAGTAATAAATGGGTTTTGGAAAACAGACTTAATAGGATGCACGATGTTATATGTGAGGAATTCTTCCCCCTTTCTTTCTTTTAAAAGAAAATGTGTTCTGTTAACAAAAATCCATCACACAACTGAAACCTCATTTGTTGTAGAATTTCCAGTTGTGACATTTTTTAAGCCAAACTTTAATACAGTATGCAAACACCAATTGTAAAGCTCTTAAAACAAGATAATCAGGTAAATAAGTTGCACGTGTCTCATAGAAAATAAACGGAAACGCGCAATAATTGTGTGAAATATGTGCATACCGTAAATAAATCACACCTGGTCTGAATTTTATACTTGCTGCTGGGAGTTTTGTCCTTTTTATGATCTGTGTTTTCCCTATCAGGCTTTTCACACACAGAATAGCAACGGCCTTTGTTCCCATTATGAACTGAGCTGAGCAGCAAACTGTGTTTGATCTCATAAAAAGCTTCCTGTTTTCGTCTGGCTCTCTCTAGAGGAAAAACGAAGGTCTACAACTGATTAGATTACCGTGCCATGTGGTCCACTTATTGATAGTAGATTACCCCAATTCGTTCAGGAACTCTTCAGAACTGAAATGAAGTAATGATTATGGATTCAGGCACAGCATTGAACCTGTGGCAAGTATTCTTCTGTACAGAATTGGGTCTTGTTCCTGTATGAGATGGAGTTATTTACTCAATGGTGCACTTCTTAAGTTAGTATAATGCCTGAATGGCTGAGTCATCTGTTCAATTCTCAGTCTTGTTTTCATTGGTGGATTTCAGAAGAATATACAGGGAAGGTAGTGTGATAGTCAGGGATCACTAGTTCTGCAGTCTGGATAATATAAAACATTTTATTCCTCCTTGTGTGGGTCATTTAAGATGCACACAGCTATTCCATTGAATATTTCTTATGGATCTAACTTGCGCTTCTGTTTAAATGTGACCTTAAACCCTTTATTTGACTTTCCTCCAGCCTCTGTGATGATCCAGGTTCCTGTTTTATAAATGATCACTTTCTCTGGACGATTCACCAACAATTTAGCATAGATTGTTTACATATATCAACAAGTTTCTACTTAGTTGAAGCCAAAATATCTCTCTGTCCCATGTCTCTATATAAGTGTACGCTAGTATTATGCAACTGCCAGGAAAGGAATTACTTACTTCAATAATTATTGTATTATAACTAAACTCCATCTTGCAAGCCAAATGTATTATATACATATTGACAGGTCTACTGTTCATAAGAAACGATTTAAAATCAAAGTAATGTATATATATTTACATTGTTATGACTTTGCTTCTAACAGATAGCAGTGAGGGTCTAAGAACATGTGAACAGACTACATGTTGATCGCTTGTCAATCCGCGGTGCTGATGACCGCGAGGTGAGCGCAGCTCTCAGACCGGCGCGCGTGCCCGCGCTTCTGTTGGGTCTGTGGCGCTCGCGACACGCGGTGACATCTACGCGCAGTTTATCATGAAACCGCAACACCAAGAGCTCCGTATTACGGTTGTCGAGAAGCCCAGAGGTATGATGCTGTCCTGAGTCAAGACATGTGAGTATAACGGCTTTATTTTCCGTCTAGACTCGGCAGGTAACGACCATTAAACCAAATGTTTTACTTTAAGCTCTAAGAACTTGCCAACTTTCCGTGTTCTCGTCGTATTCATGCCATGACCCGTGTCCAGGGACGTGCTCAAGAATGTGCACGGATACACTAGTGTAAGTAAAAAGGAGAAACAAAATTAAGGCTGCATTTGACTGGTAGTTGGCTCTGTAATAATCTTAGATGTGTTAATTTCAAATGAGATGTCCATATTGTTACTGGAATGTCTTCAGTCATTGTATTTGATATCTATAGAAGCCCTCAATAGTCAGTTTGAACACACAGTCTAGTTAACATAATCACAAGTATCCACGCATTTGTGGTTTATTTCTTGTCTGTTCCTGGGAAAGGAAGTCATATCTGTGTAGAAACAATAGAGGAACTCATGGAATATGAATAGAGAAAACCTTTGCTTTGGTTATGGACAAAGCCCTCCTGTTGCTTCACACACTCCAGTGATACCCATTGTGAAGATGGACGGAAGAGGAAGACTCCGCAGTAAATCCAGAAACAGCATGGTCACAGCTTCATCCTCTGGCTTTCCTGTTTTTCAAACCTCCCATGAATGCGCTGCTCCTTCCACGCCTTCTTTACTGACGACTGTTGTGTTCGTTCTTTTTTCAGTTTATTTATTACTTTTGTTTATTTTGGTATTCGCCTCTTTTTTTTGTAGAGACCAGGCTGGGATGGTGGAAAAGGACGGTCATGTGGTGTAGGAGAAAACAGAGGCAAGGACATCGGAATGCCACAATATGTCTCACTACTTCCTTCCCTGCTGGCGCTCATGGGATATGGTGAGTTTCTCCGAAGCTATCACCATCAAAACATATGATGTTGAAAAGGCTGGCAGGACCATTGAAGGTGTGTACTTGAAGCACTGACAATGGGCTTAAAGTAAAGAAAAATTCATCTTAGAATCAGGAGCTGCAGGGAGACATCTTGGATACTTGAATATTACTTATATAAATGTATTCAGGAGACTTTGGGTATACTGTGCAGTGCACTATTCCTCTCATTTAAACAGACGAGGGAAGCAGAGCTGAAGGAAAAGGAAGGGAGAGTGAAGGGGTGATGGAGGGTTCAGCCTTTTCCTCTCACCACAGAAGAGGACTTACTTTACCGCACAATATTCACACAACACTAGCTCCGAAAATAACACAGTACTCAAGTGCAACATTACTACACTAATATTTTCAGAGGGTAAAAAGGGAGCTGTATTTAGTGGTGCTGAGAGAACTCCATTGTTTGGTCATTAAAGATTAACTTGATGTTGTGTTTTAACCACAGTATACATAACCAGAATTTGTTGCACAACTTATCACTTCTCTGCGTTCTGTCCTGCAGCTTTGGCAGGTCTCAATATCTGGCCCTCCTTCCATGTTGCCCTCAGCAAGGCCAGTGTGTTTGTGGACTTCACCACTAAAAGCAACAGCAGCGCCATACGCCAAATGAGCCTCTCTCTCATCAACACGGAAACCAACACCACCCTCCTCACCAGGACTCTCCCGAACAACGATGCCGCGGGCAGGGTGGAGTTCAACTGCTCATGCTTCCTATATGCAGGAACTTTCCGGTTCCTGCTGAGGCAAACCAGCACCACTGCAGTTTCTCCTAAAAATGGGACAGAGGGCGATAGCATGGAGAGCACTGCCTGGTGGTGGAGTTCAGAACTGCGGGTGCAGTGGCCCACCTTTCACATCTCAGTCGAGCGGGCTGGAAACCACTCTGGATCTTTTCAGGCAAGACAAACGAGATTTTAAACTTTACAAATTAAGACTGTTTACAATACAATGATTCCCAAACATCTTCTGTGTCCCTTCAGGTTGGAATATCTACCAATGAATACTTCCAGCCTTGTTCCAACGTCCTCGACTCTGCTCTCTTTCTAGAAGTCAGCTACATGGAGTACAATCAGATCGGACGAAACAGCATCGATAAGGTCCAAGCCCGCACACGACATCCAATCAAACCCCTTCGTTCCCAGAGTATCGAGCTGCCCTGTGCCTTCCCTTTCACAGAAAGAGACTTCATACAAGTGTCTCTACGGTCTCCTCATACAGCTCAGGAAGTGAAAAGCTCTGGGTCTCTCTACCTGTCCCGTATCTTCTCCTATAAGCTGCTCGTGGAAAAGGCCAACGCATACAGGAGTGGGTGTGAGGGGACTATGATAGTGAAGCTAGTAACCCCACCTTGTGCTCACATTAATGGGAAAGTGCAGCTATATAAAGATGCAGGTGTTGGAAGAGGAGTGGCTGTTTCCTCTGGGAGGGGAGCAGGAGGAACAGCGTTGATGGGGTTTGGACCAGAGGAGCCGTCCTCTCCTCCGTTGGCCTATAACTGGCTGACCCAGGGAGAGAACGAGACAGAATTCAACTGTTCTGTGTTTTACCCAGGAAGGAACAAGTACTGCTTCCGCTTCGTATTCAACTTCAGTCGCTCCCCAAGTCCGGCAGAGACCTGTTTGGTGGTTTACAGGAGTCCAGGTGAGATTTATTACGTGTGCACATCTGGCTGCTGCGTTGAGTGTTAACAGCCCTGTATGTCATTTAACTGTGTCGTTGGAGCTGAAGTGACGGCGACTTTCTCAAGACCTTCATTTGAGGGAATGAAGAGATTCGCCGTAACGGAACAAACAAATTCAGGATAAAACCAATTGAATTTAGTCACTTATAGGATATCTTCTGTGTGCTCAGAGATCTTATTTGTTTATAAACTTCTTTACCAAGATACCAAACTCTTGCACAAAGCTGCAGACTATCACGATGCTGATTAAATGACGTGATCACTACACGTGTTTCTTAAGATGGGGTCAATTAAAGGACAGTGTCAAATCAGATGTCATAAGACAGCAGGGGAGGGACATCGGCATGTTGCAAGCTGGCATGTCACTTCGGCAAACTGCTTCTGCAGCAGTTTGGCACCACAGCCAATCGACTGCGTGCCGATAGAGGATGTGTCGCAACGCAGTCATCTGAGTGACCACCCAAGACCGGCTACTCGTACAGTTGATGAAATTCTGGGTTTGAACGAGAGGATGTCTGCTCAGACATTTCGCAACCACCTGAAAGAATTTGTCTCACATGCCCGTCGTCCCAACAGAGGCCTCAACCTGAAGGCTGTCTGGTCTAGTCGATGGACTCTTGAACTTTGTAGAAGTGTTTTCATCACTTTGGAATCCCATTTTCACCTCTGTTCTGCAGATGGTACTGTAGTAGTGTGAAACCTGATCAATCGGATGATTTTGGAAATCCCAACATAACATCAAGGACTGTAGGCGAACTTGTTCATCCACTCTTCAACATGTTTTGGTCATCTATCTCTACACAGAGTCTTGGGGTCCGTGGCAGCAGTGGAGTGTGTGCAGTGTGAGCTGTGGAGAGGGAGTGAGGGAACGAGTACGAGAGTGTTTGCTGCCCTCAGGTGTGGAGGGGATGCCGTGCACCGGCATGCTGAAGGAACAGTCCCTCTGCTCACTGGAGGACTGTGGTGGTCAGTCTCTTCACCCTATGACAATCTAATCATCTTTGATTTGCAGCAGAATTTCACTTACTTTTTTTCCTCACATTTTCTAGGCTACAAAATTAAATTAACACTATTGCACCCCCTTCTGTCACAGCGTCGCCTGCTCCCCCTCCATCTCCCCCTCCTGCACTTGGAGTTGCACATCTGGGTGGTAACATGGTGGTGGTGGCTGGTATATCTCTTTGCCTTGCTGTTATTCTGGCCACTATTGTAATAACAGTGTGGAGAAAGCTTTGCCGGACCCCTCAGTGCAGCTCCGTCCGCAGAGGGTCCATGCATTCCCCTGGGGGGCGCAAACTCTCTGACGAGGCCTCCATTTGTGGGCACAGCCTACAAAGACCGAGCCTTTCTGACAGCCGTGGCCCACCAGTGGGCATGGGTGTGGGGTCAGCCCAGATCGTTGGGCCTTCTCTGGGCGGTCCGCCTCTTCCTCAGACCCTGGTGATACCGCTTTCACAAGACCCAGAGAGGTTGTCTCCCACCGGTCAGAAGATGTTTCCACCCATATTTGGGTACGTATAGAGCAGTTTACTTTCATCAGACATAGACCGTTGGTGTTAAACGTTTTCTAGCAGTGCAAAATAAAATGTGTCTCCCCAGGTACCGGTTAGCTCAGCAGCAGTTGAAAGAAATGAAGAAGAAGGGATTAAAGGAGGCCACACAGATGTATCAAGTCTCCTCAAGCCCAGTCCACGACACCTTGGCAGAGACGTCTGCTTCACCCACCAACTCCCCCATTCCTACGCCCACTGGATTTGCTCCATCTGCGCCCTCTTTTGGCCTCCAAGATGACCCCAACAACGTCCATTTTCGTGCTGCAGCTCAATTTTCTGAGCTGCCGTCCCAGACTTCTAGGATGACGCTGGACAGACTGAGTCCCAGAGCAGAGCTGGTTCTAGGTGCTCCCATCTCTGGCCATGCAAGTGGGGGCCGTTCCAACTGGCGTGAGCGCACTGCAGACTGGGTGGAGATGGTAGAGAGGAGTGGCTTAAATGGTCTAAGAGGAGGAGGAGATGCAGGAATGGGGAACCCCTATCATAAGAATCCTCACTTTCGCCGGACCTCCAGTTTTAATGACACTAAACCACAGCTTCCCTCCTCTGTGCACTCCAGACAGTTCAGAGAAAGGAGCATGACTCAGGTTAGATACAATGATACGTTTTCTATACAGTCACACAGATCTGTTCAAACTTTTTGGATTGATTAACAAAGACTTCTCCTTTTTAGGTGGGATCTCGGACTCTCCCCGAAGGAAGTTGTTGGACCAGAGGAGGAAGGGAGAGGCAGCCGTTCTACTCCTACCCCATTCCCGAGCATGGGACCTCTGAGTGGACTAAATCCAGACCTCTGAGATACGAACATAGGACACAGCAGATAGAGACAGCTGTGCCTTCTCACAGCAGTGAACTTAAACACATGGGAACCAACACAAGCAGCATGTCAGCATCTGAGAAACATTTTAAAACGGGCCTCAATGGTATTGAGGAAAGGCAAAGGATGGAGGGTAGAGTTGGGGAGGGAATCTCAGGGATTGGGGGTCCTTCAACAGGACCTGCCAGCTCTCAGGGAATGAAGCAGCTGAATGTGGATCAGGCTGAAAGGGCCGAACGGAACTGGAACCGCCGTGGCCCGTCGCCTATCCAGAGAAACATCCTGGCCCGGAAATTAAAGGAGGCACAGTCCTGCTCGGGGGCCAAAGGGCGCCAACGCAGCTCCACCTTCAGTGTGTCGTCCTCCGAGCAGAGGAAGGATCGGTGCCGCTCCCTGCCAATGTCTGCAGGCTACTACAGCAATGACGGCTCTCCTTACAGGCTAAGCGAGGTAGAGCAACAGATGTTGGACCTAGATCTTTCCTTTGCATATGCAGGCGAGGAGAATTCGATCTCAGGTTTACAATAGTACACAATTATTATAATACTTTCACATATTTGTCCACTTCACAGTATGCCTGTGCTCTGAATTTAAAGACACAATTTTTTTCTATAACGATCAACTACTGGATCAGTATTTACTATATTGAGTCACATTTGAAATGGCCTTTTACCTACAGTACATCTGTGTGTCCTGTTAAATACAGGCCCTGTTAATGATGCAGCACTACAGAAAATGGGTGGGTCTTATTCCCAACGTGTCGTTTTTTACCTTACTGTGAAGTAACATTGTAAAATACTCGTAAGGGATGATGTGAATGTTTAACAGAAATCTATCAAGTTTTCTGGAAAATGAAAAGGTGTACAATAGTTACAGTGTTCAGTCGTAAGTGGGTTTTAATGCAGCCGAGAATATGAACATCACATTGTTGAATGGATGCATTTTGTTTTATTGTTTGAGTAATATCACATACATTATTGATATCGAGTGAAGTGCACTGGAAAACAAGAGATACTGTTCTCTTGAAAACATTTGAAAATAATGAAGTAAAGGGAGAAATTCAAATGTAAACAGGATATATCATCTGTCTTTGCCCTTCTCCATATCACATAGAGGAGTCTGGTTATTTAAACTTCCCCTGCCCCACTGCCCACGGTGTCCAAGAACACCAGAGGCCGCACCTTCATGGTGGTGTGTCGGAGGGAGTACCAAAGGCCCCGCCAGGGCCCCCACACAACACCATTGTCAAATTGACCCTTGTACTTTCCTCCGCGGTAGAACTTCCCGTTCAGGTTGGCCACGTGACATCTGTAGATAGAATTATTCATTCTTAGTGTCAAATGTGTAAATTGGCCGAAGTGATTTAGCTGATATCTCTTTGTTGTTTGTAAACCATGACTGTTTTTATACAATAAAATTGTTTTTATAGTTATTAAAGACGTAACTGTTCAAATGGCAATGATCAAACATACATGACATAATCAGAGAGGTCTCACCTGTTGTACCACCAACCTGCTTTATTCTCCTGGGCACAGCTGCTCTGAAGGTAGCGATCATTGTCCTGTCAATGAGAATCACTTTCATCATCCAGCACATTAAGATAAACAAACAGCATTTTAAAGTGGTGAGAAGGATCAGCTGACTAACCTGATCCCTGGTGCTGAACTGCATGCCACTGAGGCAGGAGGACCACTGCTCCACCATCCCTCCGCCACCTGTCAGAGCATCTCCGGCTTTCCCACTGTACGTACCGTACTGGAGGCGATACTTATCCTGAATTCACAACAGAAGAATATAATGTTTGTTGAGATGGTCGCAGTTACGTCCAAGACCAAGAAAGAGGTCTGTAAAATTGCCTTACATACGGCCTCATCATTAATCCGGAAGTTCTCATAGAACGCATGGCTTCTCTTTCCATCCCAGTCCATCAGGTCTATCTTTACCAGATTCTTACCTGTGGTACAAAGATATGGACAATTGAAGAGCGGATGTAAACTGTGATTTACAATACAATATATATTTGGCTGTAGGTATTTGGGGATTTCATCCATTGCTAACCTTCCGAGAGTAGAGAATAGATATACTCATTCCCCAACCAGAACTCATCATTCCACAGTTTGAAGTCACCAAAGCCGTCTCTGTAGTCCACCCAGTCCCTATAAGGAAAATTAGGCCGATTTTTTATCACCTTTTTATGTGAAATGTGTATAGTTTATATCAACACATACATTGTAATCTGATTCTCAGCTTAGCAAGTGTTTGGGGGTTTATCATTAATACCTGTTGAAGTCAACTTTCCCATGCCGACGTTTCTGAAACACTGTCCATCCTCCTCCATCCTCCATGTCACAGTAGACCAGGAATGGGTCCTGGTGTATCCTCGGTCTGATGCGGTAGAAACCACTGGGCGGTCTCACTCTGTCAAACAGCTCAGAACAATCTAAAACAGTAACATTGAAAAGGACTTAAAGGTGGCTGATTATCGTTGTTTCCAAACAATGTGAGTGATCATATAGGGGAGGAGTTTTTAAACTTTTTCATGTTCTGGACCCCTACATTCAACTGGATTAGTTAAACAGGCATTTATATCCAGAGATATTAAGATAAAAAGCCTTTTACAAACATTTAAACAATACAAATTGGATCCAGAATCCCTGATAGGACCCTATAGAATTTATAGGGAATTATTATGAATATATTAATTGTATGAGTATTTACAAATGTTTTTTGGTTGTTTCGTTGATTTACCGATAAGGCCCCTTGTTTCTTGTTTTAGAAAATATATGAAAAAGTAAGAGCTGGCTAATCAACCTTTTTCCTTCAAATTAACCTGATTTCTATCAATGATACGGGAAGAATACCAGTAGTAAATTAGTGGGGAAAAAATTTTAAATTATTTTTAAATTACAATAAAACTTTATTTTAAATCAATAAAAATATATATATTTATGTTTAGATGAATTATGCTTTGTCATAGGTTATTTATTTAAAGGCTTACCTTTCACAAACTTTTAACTATCAATGAAATTAAACTATTCCTCATTTTTATGAGGACCTGGAATACACTCAAAGACCCTGAGGGGTCCCCGGACCACATGTTTGGTAACCCCAGATGTAGGACAAATATCACATTGTTGACTAAACTGACATTTGTTAATCTGAATCTCATCTTTCAGAGTTATTTTATCCGCTGTAGGGTCTTTATATTACACGCTCCATATTGTAATTATCCAGCCCGACACCTGGGAGAGAGGAAAAGCTTTTCTTACCTTTGTCATAGACAATCAAATTTCCTGACGGTAGAGGTGGTTTCATCAGTGTCATGTTAGAGCTGTCTAATATCCCACTGCTGTTGTTCTTTACATCAGCCTCTGTGCCAGGAGCAGAGTCTGGAATAGCCAACGCAGGTAGAATTGGACGGAAGTATTTGTGCTTCTGCAAGTGCTCGACCTGCCAAGTTCCGATAAAGAGTTTGTTTTCCAGTTTCCTAATGCTGCGCTTGAAAGCTGCAAACTCTGGCCCACACACATCTGTTGCCTTAAATAAGGAGAAATAAGCAGATATCTCAAAATTTCCACTGTTTCTCATATTACACAAGCACCCAGAGAGAAAGCTGATGTCAGGAAAAGCTTTAGGTGGCCCCAGCAGGCATCTGTGAAACAACTTGTCTTTATGATGATTTACTGGTCTTTCTAGGAAGGTTGAAATCTTTAATTTACAGTTCTGCACATGTACATGCTTGAAATGTCAGTGCAAATACAAATACAAACAGAGAAATCTATCATAAAGTTCTTAGAAACTAGGATTACCTGTCCCGAAGAAGCCACTGTTGGGAACTCAAGAGCCAACAACATGAACACTAGCATGTTTTCTAGGAAGAAATCCCTTGTTGCAATAAGAGTCTGAAATGATCAAACACACAGTTAGAAAAATATACAGACACCTGAGCAATGAACGTACAATTCCTCCCGATTTACCTTCATTTCACAATGCAGCCCCTTGTTTTCTCCAGGCTCAATGTTCTTTTCTTCTGATATGTTGTCAGTATTATTTATAGGTTAGGTTGGGTTGGTTCTGCATGGTCCACATTAGAGGGGGTAGAGTTGACCAACCTTGCCAAACACTGAACTCGAGACAGTTTATCTTTTCCCTCCTCTTTCAAACATTCTATCATTCGGGAAGAGTAGCTGATCCCAGAACTGCTTCCTCATAGACAGAAAGCACTGCCATTCCTTACATACCAGAGATACTGGTGAAGATTTGTTTTCACTCTTTTTGACATCATAATATTTTGGCAAATCATTTTAACAAATATATATTCATTTTTCTTTTATGAAGTAGTACATTACGTTATAATTTGTAAGTAGGATCCTCATTGAAATGAGTTGTCACCTGTGTAAGGGAACCCGTTAAAATGGAATCATGTAAACATCAAATTAGATAACAATTAACACTATACAAAACTAATTATTTGATGATATCGGTTAGAGATCATTGTGTGCCACTGTACATACAGAAAAACAGGGCTGAGTATATAAAATAAAGGCATCTGGGTGGAATTAACTAGTCCAAGCAGGAGATGATCAGCACAGAGGGAACAGCAATGCAACAGCAGGGCCAAATACTAGTTTCACATGTTATCATTCAGTAGTCTAAGTGCAGTGTAGAATAGCTCCCCTTGTGTTAGTTATTGGGTACTGCATATTCGGTAGTAAAACATTGAACTTGAACAAGGGAAGACACTGAACTTCAAGATTTTGTATAGGAATAAGGCACAATTTAAGGAATATAGTGGGATTGCATAGATCTGATTATATACACAGAAAGTGTAAGTCATATGAATTTAATAACATTGTAAATTGATAAAATTTCCAAACTGTTTCAACCGACCTACTGTATGTTCTGGTGTTATTTCACTGGTTACATGTACCCAGATTGACACATTGGACCAATTAAACTTTAGTCCTGACAGAATATCAAAGAGAAGATTTCATTAGATATTAAAGGAATTTTATTTCTATAGTGTTTGTAACTTTTTGCAGATGATGACAGCGCGGTGAGTTAATGAGAAGCAGATGTTGCAGAGAGGAGGGGGAACCGAAGAGAGCTGGAAGCTAGCGGCGGCCCGTTAGCCGCACTGGTACTTTTCAAACCGCATTCGAGGGTGATGGGAGAGTGACGAGGAAGCGTCTTCACTTCACTGAACTCCAGGAAGTCCGAAACCGCTACGTTTGCAGAAACGATGAGGGAAAGTGGAAGGATAGAAAAAACCGGTTAACCTTTGATCCGTCTTCCTTTGTCTTCACGAGCAGAAGTCACAAGACATATTTCACGAATGACAATCCTAACGGTAAGTAGCTCGTGCCAGTTTAGCTAGTTTTGGAGTTGCTAAGTTCTAACAAACATTCCAAGGGGACGAAACGACTGGTGTGTTTTTGCCTGGACGAGCTGCACGTCAGATGGTTTGTGTTATCTAATCCTACTCTTTCCATATTTTTTTTGCTGATAATGAATCACTGTCTAGTTGAATGTGCTCCTTTTTTTACGCGATGATTCGTCTTATCTCTGTTGTATGATGTTTTATCAATGGAGCAACATGCTGAATCTTTTCGTGGTTACACACTGTTGTTTTCTAGACACAACACGTTCAGAACACAGCAAGAAGTAAGACACACACATCATGTCCTCAGTGTATTTCAGCCCAGGTTCGGATTCAGGTGTGAATGGGTGAGAAAAATACATGTGAAGATTAACCTTTATATTGTGTTTTATGTGAAACTTTACGGCGCTATTAAAATACTTTAACTACCACTCCTATACGTGTCTATTTGGTGTTGTTGTGCCTTTCAAGTCTGTTTTTTTTCTTCTAAATAACATGTATATTTGTATATTTATCTAGAAACGTTGCAAAAATGGAGGACGCTAAAGTGGAGATCGATGATGGAAAGGATAATAGTGTGGAACCAGACACAATGTTCCAGTAAGTTGGACTGCATAAAATTACTTTATTCAGAAGCGTACTTACTTAACAAGCATTACTTTTTTTGTCCCCTCATTTGTAGCAAGATCCGGAGGAAGATAACACCATTTGTTATGTCCTTTGGATTTCGGTGAGTGTTTTTGTGGGATTATAGAACAATCATTCTGTCCCTGACTTGTAGTTTGATGATGCTGACAATAGTCTTTTCTTTCCAGTATATTTGGAGTGATCCTGATCCTGGTTGACTTTGTTCTGGTGATTGTGGACCTTTCCCTGCCAGCCAAGAGCAGAGAGGTTGGAAATTCTTTAGAGGCTGTGTCCCTCATCATCTCCTTCTTCTTCCTCACCGACGTCCTCCTGAGGGTCTACGTTGAAGGGTCAGTAAGAAATGAAGAGCATGCCTGCTTGTGCAGAAATAAGCCCTACTTGATATTCTTCAGTTATCATTGTTTAACTGCTTGCATGTGAAAGTGAGAATAAGTTTAAGAGTGATGCAAACATTCCCAACATCTTGTGTCAGCAGGAACAAAGTGTGTAATTCTGATTAGCTGTTTAACAGGAAGCTATGAAGAGGAACTTGGGCAGGAAATGTATGTCAGTCCTTAGGAAATGCAGAGTCAGATTACTAGTGCACTCACTAAGTAAACAGTGATGGCTCTCCAGTCAGCTGACAGTAGCTGCACTCTGGACGACAGTAACATTCAGGCGAATAATAATTTACTTGAGGCAACTACTCTGGGCAGTTTTCAGAATGTTAATTATCATATGTTAACTTTCTCAT
>CAAKHC010012213.1:27927-42400 GCA_901007825.1 Macroramphosus scolopax
CCTGCGTTTCTTGAGAATAATAATCCTGGTGAGGGTTTTCAGACTCGCCGCTCAGAGGAAAGAGCTGGAGAAGGTCACCAGGAGGATGGTAAGGTTAACGCCATGGAAGCACAGAAAGAAAGGATAATGTAGTGAGGTCGTCTGGAGTCTTCAGGAGGGTTACAACTGTGTAGACTAAGAGTTCCTATCATGGAGAAGACGTGTACTATTTCTGGATTGTTTGCTCTTCTTAGGTTTCCGAGAACAAGCGGCGCTATCAGAAGGATGGCTTTGACCTTGACCTTACCTATGTCACAGGTGCTGTATAATACCCTGCACCAAAATAGATATCATTCAGATTGCTTAAAATGTCTTTAAGTACAACGCTAAGGTTGCATGTTTAATTACTTCTGTAGATCGTGTCATCGCCATGTCTTTCCCCTCATCTGGGAAGCAGTCCTTCTACAGGAATCCAATCAAGGTATGTCGACAGGAGCTGCCCACACAGATATTACAATCCATCTTAACATACATTAATCCTCAATTTCAGCCCAATTACACTGTTTACCAAAATCCCATTGTCACATGAACTTCCACTATAACACTTGTCCTCTGTCCTTATTTCTAGGAGGTGGCAAGGTTCCTAGACACCAAGCATGAAGACCACTACAAAGTTTACAACCTGTGCAGTAAGTTGGTACTTCTTCCCATCACATGTGTTGTATTTCCTCTACACAAAGCATATAATTACCATCTATTGTCTGCAGGTGAGAAAGGCTACGACCCCAAGTTCTTCCACTACAGGGTCGAACGGGTGTTCATCGATGACCACAACGTCCCTTCTTTGGAGTGAGTTACATTCTCTTATGTGATGTTGCTATCACAGTTTAACAAAGTTCTTCTTGGCGTGTGTCTTGATTTTGTGATTTGTTGAATTAAGTCAGACGAACTTGCATCACTGGTTGTGTCAGCATGTCTCAATGTTTATGTCATTGTGTGCTGGACTGTCTGTCTCAGGGACATGCTGAACTACACGTCAAACGTGAGGGAGTGGATGACTGCTGACCCCAAAAACATCATTGCTATTCACTGTAAAGGAGGGAAAGGTGATTCCATTGCTTATTTTTATAATTGTGTATAACGGTTGTTTAATTGTGCAACTTTTACTCTGACTTCACTTTACTAACTCAACAAGTGATCTATGCAGTTTGTTAACGCTTCTGCTCTCCTTCACAGGACGCACAGGTACTCTGGTTTGCACCTGGCTTATTGACAGCGACCAGTTTGAGAGTGCGCAGGTAAGACGAAAAACAGATAGGTGGTCAAGCAACGGGCTTCTTTATATTCATTTCTTTTTGTCCAACAGGACAGTTTGGACTATTTTGGTGAGAGGAGGACGGACAAGAGCCGCAGCTCCAAGTTTCAGGGAGTGGAGACTCCATCTCAGGTAAGAAAAAGCCACTTAAGCTTGAAACTTTCACATTTCTATCATGTTGCAAATTCTGGACTTCACTTGAAGCTGGTGTGCAGAATTTGAACATCACTCACTGTCGCCAACCTGTGGTGGTATTGAAGTACTACAGGATGGAATAGAGCAACTCATAATGCTGCTGCTTCTCTTACTTTCTAAAAATGACATGAATTAGAATAAATTGAATGATGCTTAATGTTTCTGTAAATATTGTTCAAATATTAATTACTTATTTATTCTTTGTAAAATGCAAAAAAGTAGTAATTTTCTATTGTGTATCACCAAGCAGCATCATTAAATAATGATAATACATGTAGATGTATTGTGGTATATTTAATACACTTCCCATATTTTTAGATGAAGTTTATTATTTCCCTCCTGAATCCTTTGCTATAAGCTCATATTTGATTCTGACAGTTTTGAGTCTAAGACGATAAGATAAGAGGAGGTGTTTTAGCTCCTCTGTGTCTGTCTACTACAGAGTCGGTACGTTGGCTATTACGAGGTCATGAAGACCAAGTTCAACAGACAGCCGCCTCCACCTAAAAGCATCAGGATCAAGAGCATCCGCATCCACTCCATTGCAGGTAAAGCTCAGCGAGCCAGCAGGGATCTCACAGTGCATAACTTCTGTTTCTGCCTGCGGCTATGATCGTCCTCTTTGCTCATCAGGTGTGGGCAAAGGTGATGGCAGTGATCTCAAGGTGAAGATAATCGTGAGGAAACAGCTGGTATTTCAATGTGTGTGTGCCAAACAGGAAAACTGCACAGTAAGTCACGAGCACTCAACACAACCACATGTACTGATTCATCTGTCGACTGCGTGAACAACTCATTTGCGGTGTTTTTAGGTGTTTCCTGATGTGGGCAGTAATGCAGCAGTCATCAGTCTCCAGAACGGGCCTGTCGTTGACGGGGATGTGAAGGTCATGTTTGAGTCGAGTGCTGTAAGTGCCTGCATGTTAAACTACAAGGATGGCAGTCTGATAGTAGCTCCTGTATGATTTATTTATTTGATTCATTCCCCTCAGGGTCTTCCAAAAGGATATGAAGATGTTCCCTTCTACTTCTGGTTCAATACCTCCTTCATATTGGATGACAAGTATGTTTCTGTTGCTCTGATGCAATAACTTCTGCAACTCCAAAGTTCTCTTGGTCAGCTTTGTTGGATTACTGCTGACTCTGCTTACTGATGTCTCTGCATTCCCTCCAAACTATCTGCACGCAGGCTGTTTCTATCCAGAGAGGAGCTGGACAACCCACACAAACCCAAGACCTGGGACCTGTACAAGGAGGACTTCGGTGTCACTATGTTCTTCTCCGAACCCTAATAAAAGTTCCTTAAGCAAGATGATGAGGTTTTCTCCAAACGTGTATGATGGTTGGTTGAGCAGAAATTGGTAGATTGAACACTAAGTCAGGAAGAGAGTCAAACCAAAATGTTAAAGTTTTTTCAAAACAGGCATACATTTCCTTTTTTCCAAATGTTAAGAGTCTGAGAGCAGCGAGGATCTCCATCGATCGTCAATTCATGTCGGCCCCAGTGCTGCTCTATGAGTTGTGGCATTTATAGAAATTCTTTTCAGTGGATTATATTAATGCCAGAGATTACGATTTAGGTATGTCACATGTGAATACAAATCCCAAATCAACCAGGAGGAAAATTACCCTGAGACAAGGCTGTATTTCTGGTTTTTGTGATGTCATTTCCCACTGCTAACTGGATTCAGCAGTTGATGACTAAAGGGAAACGCACTCAGTTAGGCAATAATTGAAACACGCAACAGTTTACTAGAGCACACACACACAAACCACCACGTGAGAAAGGAATTTGTTTATGTGGGTACGTAGAATAACAGCACTTGAAATGTTTGTAACATTTGTATCGATTCTTCGTAGGTGAAAGAGGGACCACTGATATTAACACTAAAGGGATTTGTTGGTTGTCTTTTCATGTGAAATTTGATCTGTCATAACCTCCAGAGAATACCGAGCAGTGAACAAACTGGTTACTGTCATGGAAATACGCTAAATGAAAATGTTGCTTTGTCACTCTTGTTTTCACCATTGAATTCCCACTAAATAAAACATTGTTACTGAAACGTTCCATACGATACAGACTGATGCATTTTCAACCTACAAAATGTCCCTTTTCTTTATAAAGTTTCTGCCTGTGGTTAGATAGTTTCAGGTTTTAGCCTCTTGTAGGATTTTAGCACAGCATACATCTGATTTATTCTCCATTATCTGGTTACATGCTTTTGTAATTAGGATCAGGTTTGAACACTTAATGCTGATTAACTCAATGACCCCCCTCAACACTATTGAAATTTTGAGTACTTCCCTCTGTGCAGAGAACTATATTTGGGTCTTTGGAAAGAACAAATATCCTTTGCTTTTGACATGAGCAAACAATTTTAAATGGTTGCCGGTTAACAGTCCAACACTTTGTTATCCGTGTTCAGTTCACACGTTCGTTATACTTTCGATTTTGACTTCCTGCAACTCGAATTAACAGTAAATGTGCTCACCACCTTCAGACATCTGTGATGGGTTTGTTCATTTCAAACAGGAGGTCTAAGTGATTTCTGTCTCAGAGCATGTTTGTTCTTCCCATTCCTTATGTTAGAAAATCAATTGTAGAGATCTGAAGAATTCCATCCTTTGCAGGAGTAGATTAAAACATGTACATTCTCATACCTTGCATGCCTGAGGCGTTAGAACATGTGTCCCATATGAATTCTTTATATTTAGAGAATCTAGCATTCTGCAATTTCATCTAATTTTGCAAGAGGATTGGTTAATGGATACGTTATAAAACAATATACAAGACAAGTAGAAGTATCACATCTTTTATTCACAATTTATACAAACATGTTCTTTTTTAAAACACTGACAGCATCGGCCGAGCTCCGAGAGCCTGCCCACGCTCATCACACTTTGGGATCTCTCAAACCGGTTGTATGCCATTAATCCTCTCATGCTTTAAGTCTTATTTTGTGCTCTTTTTGCAATGATGACAAACAACTACAATGAATACTGTGCATGATGAACACATCCTGTGTAGACACATTTGAAGTTAACTACCCAACAAAAAGTTAAAGTGCAGACTGAAGAAAACCTCAAAAAAAGGGGAAATACTGTTCCCAAAGACTTGTCAAGGCTGATGATGCTGTATGAGGACTTGAGCTAAATGCCCACAACTGTGCAACTGAAGAACTGTCCTAGAGCCTGATAAACAGCTGAGGTGTATTTGTCCACCCGAATCAAGAGTGTAGCTTTTGAAGAAAACCTGATTCAAACTTTGGGATATTTAGAAGCCAAATGGTGACACAGAATCTAAGCAGCTTTTATAGTTGCTGTAATTGTCATTAGTAGGGATGTTCTATCCCCCCTTCCAACACAAGGCACCCAGTGCAATAAAACTACCTGATGATCACAACATATGCTCCCAAAATTAACATCTACCAAGAGCAAACCAAACCTGCAGTTATTTGCATTTCAAGTAAACGGAACACGTCAGTAACTCCCAAAGGCAGACCTCAAACAGTTGGCATCGTCACAAATACAGTCAACTTATGGCATAAGGCATATCCGAGAAAGTGAACTTCAGTTTAACAATCCAAGACGACTACCAGCAACATGAAACAAGAGTACCCATTTCATATTTGGTTATATTGCTTTTCCCCCTCACCCAGCCATCGAGTCCAAACTACCTCCGATCAACAAAGGGTTTTTTTAACCAAGTTGTTTTTCTCAAAAATATTGAGGAGGTCACACTGCTCCATGTCATCGTAGCGCCCACTTCGCAAATAGCAGAGGACTGTTGTTTTGCACGTCTCCTCGCAGGGCTCAGAGACATGACCCTTGTGTCTGAAGTACCAGTACTTCTGGAAGACTCGGTCATCGCTGAGAAAGTTCCGTGTCAGCCCGTCCAAGTCGGAAGGGAACAGGCTGGAAAGACTAAAGGCCTCAGTGGCACGGTAGAGCAGTGTCCATTTGGGGTTGGGTTCTGGGCTTCCCCGCCCTCCTGGTTTGTGGTTCGCCTCTGTGAGATTCAGGATGTACGTTTCATGGTCGAGCACCAACCGAGAGCTGCCTTGGTAATTCCCATCAACATAATAAACACGGTAACCTGGAAAGATAAAAGTGTTGCTTGTAATTGAAGCAAAAAAAGTGAATACTGACACACAAAACCTCTTCAGCAATGCTCATGTCCTCACCTGGGTTAAGATCCACGTAGGTGGTGACGCTAGGAGCGATGAATGCCACCCCCAGCGCGCGGGTCATGGATGCTTCATCATAGAACATTTCAAACTCATCCAGATGTGTATGCCCAAAAAACTGCCCAGTAATTGTACTTTCATATCTGAAAAAAAGAAAAAAGAAAACGTTTCACTTCGTCTCATCTTCACTGTAATTGGTAGGTTGAAACTGTCTTGAATGATCTAAATTGGTCCAAAACAACTTAACTGAGCCAATTACTGCGATTGGATTTAAAGTAGATGTCATGTCCAACATACATTTAGCAAAAGTTCAGTGTTTCACTTTTCATTCGAAAGGCTGCACTAAGAGTCACAATGCTCAACAACAAGCCACCACAAAGTCTTCAACACATGATATCCTTCCCCCAGTGGTGACAACACATGACATTTAACAATCCTGGCACATCTATAAAATGATCAATGTAGCTACCTGTTGACGATGTGATAGTAGTTCCAGCTCCAGCTGCTGAGGCACAGGCCAGGAGGGATGTGACCAATAATATGTACCTAAATAAAAGATACATCATGGAGGATAATTACCCTCATAAAAAGTCAGATGAGATTCAATCATTATCCAATTATAGCACGAGTCAGTTGGGAGAGCCTGAACCTTTAACCTTACTAAAAACATTCCGAGTATCACTTTTGCAATGTTAAGTGGCAAAGACTGACCCAGATGTTTCACTAACGGCTCACATCAACTTTTGTTTGTGCTGCTCGACTCACCTTCCCACCCTCGTCTTCACTGGTTTGAAGAATCTGGACCAGCCACTGCAGCTGGTTTGCAGGATCCGTTGAGTTCACCATCAACCAGAAGTTTTCTCGAGCACAAAAGTTCATGTTGAGTGAGACCACCCTCAGACCAGGCTGAATCTCCACTGTGTAAAATCCCCCGTATCTGAATGCAAAGAGTAAACGTCATAATCGGGCATTTCTCTGATCAGAAAGTCAGAACCGATCAAACCTTTGATCTGCATAAAACCTATGTCACAGCTTTGCAAGATTCCTGGCAATATTTTTGAGAGCATGACTGGCCGCTCTTAAATGCAGATAACTTCACATTAATAATACAAATAAATTCTCATTAACCTCAGAGTCTTCAAAGCCTGCTCTGGTAACCATGGTGCCCACTCCTCTGCTACAGTGTCGTAGAGCCAGGCGGAGGATCTGTTGCCATGAACGAAGGGAGGGGGGAAGCTGTTCGCTGGCGTGCTCTCATGGTTCCCAAGAGCAGGGTAAACTGTCACATTAGGTCCCAGGTGTCTGGGAGAGAAGATTGGACAAGAGGCATGAGTGCAGCTTGAACAATTCCAAGTTATCCCATTTCTGAAGTTAAATTAGAGTATTTCAGAAAGTTGTTATTCAAAAACATGAACTACACGTTATAGGTTTGATGGTAACGTTCAACTATACTGAAGGAGGATTACTTGTGGATGAGCCTGGAGATGACTGTAAGTTCAGACAGCTGTTGCTTCCTGGTCTGAGACCAAACATTGTGCGCTGGTATGTCTCCGGTCCAGTAGACCCAGTCCCAAGGTCCCGTTCTAGCAGCATTCTCGAGGAGGTTCGCCACCGTCCGTAGAGGTATGTCACACTTACTATAGGTTCCCCAGTACCCAGCCTCCCTCCGCCGCCAGATGGGAGAGCCGGTGGAGTTACGGCAACACAAAGGCTCCTTGCAGTCTGCTGCACTGCCGGCCTCATACTCCTGTCAGGGGAGAGAATAATATTTATATACGGTATATATAAAAAAAAAAAAGCCAGGAATTTCCTAGGGAATGGAGTGCTTTCAATAACTTAAACTCACCTGATCCCAGTGAATGTCAGTCAGAAACAGCACCCTGCTCTGTGGAGAACCAGGTTTGGGGGGAGAGGGTGGTATAACCGGGGGCTTAGGAACCTTTGGCAAGGTGATGTTCCACGATGCATAGATGTCAAATTTGCCACAGGATGGGCCCACCAAAAAGGCACAGGCCTCAGTAGGCCACAGAAAGGACTCCTGCAGGGCTCGGATGAAGTCATCCCTGAACAGCTCCGTTATTTCACGACAAACTTGCTCGTCAGCCAGGCGGAGACGGATACACGCTTCGCCAACTGCACGTGCCACTCGCTCTTCATTCGCATCACTCTAGGAGAGGTAAGAAAGAAAATAGGATCAGATACAATAAACCTCTGAGACAAGCAGACATTGGTTTGAATCATCTGAAATGATAACCCATAATGCTCAAGAAACACTCTTGGATGACTGGAGAAATACACATTTGTCTTGAATTTAAATACAAAGTCAGTTTATGTTGTCCAGTCAGTTATTCTGGATGACAGAAGCAACTGAGGTCAACAAAAGGAGATCATATGATCGAGACCATAAACATTCATTTTGTGCCAAATCAGCTATAAACTCCATATGAACGGACGGGACTATTACGGGGTTAAGGAACAACAGAGCCTCAGTGTCACATGTCCTATTGGCCTGCAAACTGAAGTAACCCTGTTCAACAATCGACATTACTGTGGGTGTATTGCAAGTGTGGTTTCTGAGTAGTATGCATGCATAAAAAAGGAACCAAATAAATTCTCTAACATATCAAATTATACTTAATTCCTTTGTACAAATTATGTGGAATTCTTAGATTTTCAAAGGATAATTACATCAAACTACAAGTTCACACAGACACTTTGACTACAGTTTAGCTGCGGGACTCAAATTGAACTTGTTGAAAGCAGAATAAAAAAAGTGAGAAAGTTAAAAAGGAACTGAGAAATTGTGTACATTTACGTTTGTACGAAGTGACTTGCAATGGTACATTTCGTCAAACAATTGTGCATCAGTCTGACTGAGCCCTTCTTGTATTTACCATAACTCTGGTACTTTGAACATTTACATAGCCAAGAGATGCACCGATACATGACTGATAACATATCAGTGAGTCCCACACTGATACAAGAAGCTGGAACCAGTCTTTTACTAAGTCACTTGTTTATGCTACTTATGAGTTTTTTAAAATCATGTTTTTTTTGCACTAGCATTTATTTGTTACAATTTGCTTGACGGGAGGTTGGATGGATGTTGCCTTATTAATAAGTGATCATGTCGCCACCACAGACAATACAGATTATTAATTAATCTGTATTCTGTATCAACTGATATCTAAAGCCCAGATATCATCTGTCGACCCCATACTGGTGGATCAGTTTAAAGGCAAGTTATACTATCAAAGTTATATATTTGACTAAATCGTTGCAATTATTCATTTAATTGCAACCGTTTGTTTCAGTAAAATAAACCAGGCCATCTTGGTTCAGGTTACTTCAATTATTTCTGTTCCGCTTACAATAGTTAGAAGACTTTGACTTCCTGGACTGAATAGTTAGTTAAGTTTGTATTTAGTTATTTTTCCTATAACTGCATGGGATTCAAGATAAAGCACATTAAAAGGAGACTCTCTCTCTCTCTTCGGGTACGTTACCAAAAGAGCGACATCCAGGATGGTGAAGACCGCTTTGCATAAAGGGCAGGTGATGTTTCTCCAGTTAAATCCGACCCCTGGACGGCTAAACCTCTCCATGAACACCAGTTTGGACTCTCCTGAGGACTGTACTGGATGGCAAGACCCCCAAAGCGGTAACATGAGCACCAGAGCGCAGGTTGTAAGCCCAAAGAAGAGCAGCGAAGAGGAGGGGAGCCTCATTGTCCTGACGGCAGGTGACCTCGGTCGGTTGAAGTGCAGCCTCTCCGTCGGGACCATACAGACTATATATCGCAGGTGGGGACAAGAATACAAACAGAAAAGTGTCATGAAGGCAACATGACTTGACTTCAAACTAGTTTACTCATTCATTCACACCCCGACAAACAGAAAACATTAGTACATGACTCCGGATAACAAATTAGCTAGCAAGCTACTCTTTAGCCACCGTACCTCAAATAAAGTGAAGACTGGAGCTTCTTCCTCGTCTCGCCCTGGAGGTGACTCGCTGCTCCGTCCGGTTCCAGGTTCCGAAACTAAAAGCGGGGTGAAACAATGTTGACGAGGCCTCCTCCAGGTGCAGCTCGTCGGCCAGGTGGACGCTGCTTGTTGTGATTGTAAGGAGGCTCCCCGCTCGCCCGTTCTTATGGAAGTCAAGGAAAGTCAGCTGATTTGTCACGTGCCGGCGTGCCGCCCCTCCCGCATGCAACGTATTAAAAGACCTGCTATTGATTTACTTTCTGAAGGCCAGTTGCGCTGTTTGTTTTCTTCCCAGGGAGCAGACCTTTCAGCTTGTTCTAACCCATGTTAAACTGCATATCTAGTGGTCTTTGTTTAACATGTCTGTTATCTGTCCCATTATTACTGGGAACCCAAATCTAGCCCCAAATAGTTCTAACAGTGATCAGGAGTGCAGGATTATCAACCATATAATATTTGCACTAATCCCTGTTCATTATGCCCCCCATGACACCCCTCATAGTGAAGTGAACATAATGCCATATCACAACACTCCCATCTGCTACTGAATAAATAAGATCCCTGGGAATTATCTGTTGTACATTACAACTCTTACAATGCATCAAAGCAAAACAATGAATCCTTAAATCTACAGCTATTATTTGTAAATTAAACTTGAAAGTTCTTTGACCTTGAAAATAGCCATGGACTGTGTAAGGGACTGGATGTAGCCACTGCAGTATCACCCATTGTATTGTGGACGCCCACTTAAAGCCTCATATCTGGGCTATTGGCAATTGTCATCTTGTTTATTTTTTTTACCAGAGGTGGTAAAACACGTCTATCTTGATTCAGCCTGCTGTGTTAAAGACTTGTATACTACAAGATAGCGTAGACCAAGAGTGTACCCTGCTTTATCACCTGTTCTTTCTTTTTACTGTAAACGGGACCTTAATCCACAAAATGAACATCATGTTATGTTGAAGAAGACTTGAAGATAGCAACTGATACAGCTACATTAAAAGGAAAGTATTTACTAGAAGTAAGGGTAGTTTTTTCATAGACTTCATGGACTTGTTTTTGTAAACAGTAGTATCGCCCCCTGCTGGCCATTATAAAGAATGGCCAGCAGGGTAATTTATGCACTATGTCAGCAATGGATAGTGTCCACTGCCTGGGGTATTCCTTCTTTTACATTAACTATTGAACTCACAACTCAACTCCCACAACAGAAAATCCATCTGCTCATTTTTAAATCTTCAAGCAGCAGTGTCTCAAATAAAAGAATACAGGTTCTTCATAAATATAAAAACTTTATTGCATTGTTACTTGTTTGTGTGTATGAAAGTATTGTCTCTGTACACATTTCTTTGGATGTGTTGTATTTGACTCATCGCTGAATGCAATCCACACTGGATTAAAAAAGCAAGCCAATACTTCAGTGGAAATGTTCAAGCTATATAAAGGAACATTTTCCCCTCAAATTTAAATTCTGCAAAGAGCGATATCGTATATTTCCCGTTTGAATTGGGTGACTAAAGTGGTCTCTGACATTATTTACAGTGGCTTAGCGGATACAGGTCTGAAGTGAAGATTAAAAGTGGTTTGTTGGTTAAAAACATAGCAAAAGGAGTGGACAAGTGACTGCAGAGGGATTCACTTGTCTTGCATCTTTTCCAAAATAGGGACGATCATGTCAAACTTGGGTCTCTTGGCGGGGTCTTCGTTCATGCAGAGCCTCATCAGCTTACAGATGTGAGGCGAAATCCCGGGTGGAATAGTTGGCCGAAGACCCTCGAGAGCCACCTGAGGAACGGGAGGTTACAAATTTGCTGTGAATAGCATGATCACGGAAACATGAAAGCCTTGGGATATTGTTGTGGCGTTTAGGACTCCTATAATGAAAAAGATGTGAACATGCAGTATGAGCTTGTGGGTAAGGCCCACTTACTTTCATGCCGATCTCCATCTGTGACAGATCAGCAAATGGGACTTCTCTGGTAACGAGCTCCCACAGTAACACCGCAAAGCTCCACATGTCCGCAGATCTTCTGTTGATGTCCTCTGGTCTCTTCTGCAAGGCTGAAAACAAGAAAATAACATAGCAACAGCATGACGTCCTCTGAACACTGGACTAAATTATGCGTTATGCGTATGTTCCATACTGAATGACTCAGAAGCCTAGAGAGGGGAAGGAAGTAACATAGAAAGAAGGATATCATACCTTCAGGGGCCATCCATGCCGGAGAGTACATACGACCAGGACACTGGAAGCAGAACTTAGCATCTGCCATGCTTATCCTGGCTGTCATGTCCTCATCAATCTGCCAGTTAATCACATCCGTTTGTTACTCATCCAAATTCAGGATGGATCAATAGAGCAAAAACCTGTAATATATTTTAGATAATAAAATCAGAAGAACATTGTCTTACCATAATATGCTTACTGTTGAGGTACAGCCTTGAAACCATTGGCTCCAAGGTATGGAGGAAAGCCATGCCACTGGCAATGTCCAATGCAAACTTCACTGCTTGGCTTTGGTCCACCACCAGAGCTGCGGACGACGGGAGTAAAGGAGGCAGGAGACAGAAGGAAGATTTACTTCCAGTATCACAGGACTTAAATCTGAATGCATTTGTTGACATCGTACTCATTACTTACTAGTGCCCTGGTGGAGTATGTTGTATAGAGATCCGTATGGCATGTAATGGGTAATGATGATGGGGTGGGGGGATGGAGGTGACTGACAGGCCCCGAGAACAGGCAGAATGTTTGGATGAGAAAAGATCCTACGTGGCCATGACAAAAGAAGAACGTTAGTTTAATTCTACAAATGTCATCAGGAAGTTTATTCTTATGATAAGGAGCCTTTGGCAGAGGTCGGAAACCCTTCAGGGACCCATATCATCACATCACAACTATATCATCTGGATCTCATTTCAGTTAAGCCTCACAGATGGTTGTCTTTGTTTTTATTATCTCAGGTTCAAGAGAGGTCAGGATTCAGAGTGCCACTGAATTTGTCAGCACACCCATCCTAAGCACTTTTATGTTGACTTCTGTCAGATAAAGGGGGCAGAGCGAGAGCTGAAGCCAACATGAAAGCTCACTGCCAAGTTCATTTTTGTACATACAGTCTTCCTGGTGATTGATCATTATTTGATTTGGCCTGCTCAAGAGGTTTCTCTCAATATTTTCCTATTAAGGCTTTGTTGTTCCCTTCTTCTTATTGACGCTCTGAGGTTTGCAGGGACCGATTCCACTCGTCCAGCCTGCAGACAAGCTGAGATATACTTCTTATTATACTGTTTTTCATTCAGTGATTTATTGTTGATTTGTATGTTAGGCTAAAGTATCTCTCGGCTTCTGTAAGATATGAATGTGAGTGGATACTACAACTAATAAATATTATGTAACAACTGTCAAAGATGATAAACGGTGGAGCTTTTCAGGGCGTGTGGGGGGAAGCTGAACGTCATGCAGCCAGACCGCGGCAGTGACACAGACAGTGTCCGCGAAGACAGTTTACTCCAGAATCAAAAGGCTTTTAGTAGCTGAAGGAATGTCTGACTGACCCTTTCCTGTCAGAGTTTCCTTAAAAGCCACATTACAATCACAAGACAGGTTTCTGAGACTCAACAGGCTGCTCAGAGGAGTCAAGGACAGACAGTCTCAAGGAGATATAAAGTGGTCCGACTTGAGTGACAGCTAGAAAAATACTGGTAAAGTGTCAAGCATCCGGAGCATAACGTGTTCAAGCCACTATCTCTATATTCACTGTGAACTCAAAAGTTGTCGGGTCACAAGGCGATCGAGTGAAATCAAAGCAAAACACAAAGCACGCTTACAAAAGACCATCATTTCAATACGGTGGTTTGATGTCATGTTTACTACCATGGATTTAATGTGATGGAAAGAGGTTTGTGGAGTTTGTGTTTCCTGATGTGTAAATTGAAATACCGCAGTTTGAGGTGTTCCTCGTTGAAGTCTCTGCTCTTCCTCGTGGTCCAGTCTCTCACCTGCAACACCTTCACCACAATTTCGTCGCCCTGCCACCGACCCTGCCACAACTGCAGGCAGAGAAAATAGTCGCGTCAACAACAGCGGAGCTGAAACCATCAAAAGGCCGGAGACAGACCAGTAAACAATGCAACACACCTCTCCTGATTGGTTTTCATTGATCTTTGCCAGCAGCGAAAGCTGCTTATAATCAATACCAGCCTGCTTGTTGAGGGTTCCGTTACCTGAAGGCAGGGAAAACAAATAAATATCCAAATGTCACATGATGCCTCGAAACCTTTTTAAGAAGTGGATGTTACTCACGAGGTCGCGTTCGCATGGTGCCCTTCCAGAAAGTTTCCTTATAGGGGACCTTGGTCAGATTCTGGCCCATTTTCTCTGCCTTTTCTACAAGGACATCAGAATATGACATTTTTCTCAAATATTTTCTTTTTTTAGATACAAAAGGATCTTTTTCCAAATCGTCATTAAATTACTTCGAACCTTCAAGAAGCTGTCTTAGGTGCGGCTTGGCCTTGTCCAGAGGTGTCTGTCCATACCGGTTACATGTACACACCTGGGCAGCACTGGCCACCAAGTCCTAAAAAAACAGAACACAGAGTTAATCACAGATATGATTTTTCATTTTTCTGAACAAAGTAGTGCTGGTACCAAAAGGCTTCAGCTATACTGGAGTTAACACACACACACCGATTGTGCAATAAGAAGTGTTTGTGGTTTATGTTACTGTACCTCTGCCACTTGGTCTTGGCCCCAGAAGCAGGCGTAGTGGAGCGGTGTGTTTCCATGTTCGTTGACTGTATTTGGGTCA
>CAAKHC010012213.1:52365-75950 GCA_901007825.1 Macroramphosus scolopax
AACCTTGAGTCGGGCCTTGCTGCTTGTGATGCTTCTTCTTGCGTTTCTTCACCAACTTCAAGTCCAATGAGGCGTAATTCAGGTTCGGCTCTGAGGACTAGTTGAAGACAAGTGGAGACGGATTGAGTTGTTAAATTCTTACGAGACAAAATCATTGCTGCAACACTTGAAGTGTTGTTTTATTTTTCACACGTTGTATTTAAAATAGAACTGAGTGGCTGCAGATTGTCACATATATCTGTCAGGTCTATTTTTAGAACCATTGTGCCAAGTGGTTCTCAGTAGCTTTGACCACAACCTGTATGAAGAACGAGCCTCCTTCCGTTTTGAGAGCAGTTAAAATACTCTTCATGGGCATTCTTACATCGGTTGAATACAATCATAAAACTAACAGGACTTTCATTTATTTCAAAATGTACGCAAGCAATTGGTTTAGAATATGATTTTTCTTCGTAAACTCACAAACTCGTTTGTTTCTGAGCTGCTAATGCACGTCGTTACGTTTCATGTTCCATATCGGAGAGGTTTAACAATATAACTCACATAACTCATCGTAGCAAATCAGCCGGGTGTCGTTAGTGGAAATGAATAATTTAGACATTAAATTAACTTTGCGACACGGTAATTTCCCCCCTCTACGATAATCTTCCTGCACAACAAACTACATGAAAGATTCATAGAGATATTCTACTGGTGATGTGTGCAAGTCTTAACATGCAGTTGCAGCAATTACCTTCATATGATCTCTCTTGTATTTCACAGTCATTGTCTCATAGCAGATCCCGGCCGAACCTGAGCAAGTCAACCACACAGTATGATCATTTGATAATTTGAGTTACTGCAAACAGCACAGCGAGAGATTGGAAATATTATCTGTCCAGTTGCATTTGAATGCATTCATTTGTGCATTTAAGGGGAACTTCTAAAAACGTGACGTCATCAAAAATGTATTTCATAAAGAGAAGAAAACAATTATATATATATTAAAAAAAAACAAGTTATATACACAGAGCAAAGTTCAAAATAAATAATACTTATTGTGAGACTGAATCACAGCATGATAGAAGAAAATGCAATAACTTCTCCTTACTTTTGTAAGAAGGTGACAGAATGCAGGCCTGCGCTCACCTCGTTTGTCTGTGCTGATGTTGCCATAGATTGGATTCTCCTGTAGCTCCTGGTGATTGTTAGGGTTTTCTTGCCGCTCCGAATGATTGAGGTCATGAAAATAATGCCCCTCATCCTGAGACGGGCTTCGACAAGATACAGAGGAACATTTTCACAGTTTATTCCTACACGAGATGTCATTTGAAGATAAAACTGGAAACACTGGAATACAAATTTAGACGTGTTGGACCACTTAACGTGCACATGTCTTAAACATATGAGAGTTAGAAATAATAAAGCGTACCTTTCTCTGTCAGGACCTTTGTGACAGCAGTAACCTTCGTTTGAATAAATAGGATGATTAGTAAAAAAAGCCCTGATGTCCTTGAAAAAGCAGAGCAACATACGGCGATAATACAAGACCATACGTATAATCTGATACACACCTCTGCACGATGAAGGTCTTCGTCTGACGCAGAAGAAGATATTGACACACAAAGAGATCAACAGAGCCAGAGACAGCTGCACCATTCCTACCAGTTCATAGTAACAAACTGAAAGACAAACACAAGCCGACTGTTAACAACTGAAGCTGTGCAGTTTTTGTCCTTGTGCATGAAACTTGGGGACCTTTTCTGAGTCTGGAGAATTATTGTCCGTCTCGATAACTAAAACGTGTCCTCCCCTTCCAATCCACTTTTGCATTGACTGTACTGTTCATACTATAATAAATACGTGTGCTTTGATCACAGAAATCACGTAAGATACAAGTTAGGATGATGAACTCATCGACTTGTTTGTTGTAATTGGACATCGTTACTTTCCCCTTCTTGTTCAACAAGCTCTGATATTTGTTGTAGAAATAGTTTTTTAAGGCTTTGAGGATTCATACACTGATATGTAATACGTAGCCAGATTAGACTCAAGTGTGTAAATCTACATGTAATTTTAAATGTTTCTTATCCTACTTTTTGTGGGAGTCATAATCCAGCCGACTTGGGTCGCCTCACGGTTGCTGTCAGGTCACAGAGCATCACTGTGTGCAGACAGTGGGCTGTGCTGCTCGGTGTCTACGTCTGTTTTGTACCTCGCCTTAGTTACCTCATTCTTATCACGGCACTTTGAAAAGTGGCTGTTCTTCAGTTACAAACAGGAAACAACGTAACCTCATTCTCAGGCACCCAGTCTGACTGCATGTCATGATTCCATAAAAACACCGAGGCAGCACATTACTAACATGACAGGAAACATTCGCTCACCAATTTTTGATTCCGAAGATTCTTATATATATTTTAAATTAGAAAATGTCAGCACAAGATAAAAACATGTCCTAAAAAGTCACAGAAACACATTTCGTCGGCTGGCAGAAAATATAATTTCTCTTGTAATGTAATGAATTGTGATGCTGACATGTCTCGAAAATAAAATAATTAGTTCAATTTGTCGGGAGCACGTTTCAGCCGTTTCCTGAAGAGCTCATCTCCACAGCACCAAGAATAAAAGCTCCTTCTATGTCGTTATTACGTTCATAGCAAAGTGTCTCTGTACTGTAAACAGTGTGTGTGCGCATGTGGCTTCTGAGCAATGTGTATCAAAGACAAAGTTATATCCTGCGTACACACAGAACCTTGTGGTTGCTGTGGTTGGAAAATTAGAAACAGAAACATGCAGTTGGGCTGCACACACAATTTGGATAAAGAGCTGTGACAGAGAAAGCAGATTAAAGAGGATCCACTTAATCAGGTCTGCAGATGTAATGTTGAAACTACATCATCGAGGAAATAAACAACACACATGAATCCAGACAATAGCTCATGACTACATTAAATGGGTAATTTTGATACCCATGCCATTAAAAAAGACATCAAATAACGAGCAATAGTTATGATGAAATTATGATGAAAAAAATAAGCTGTTTTCAAATATGAAGCTTTGTGGTGAAGTATCATATATTCAGTAAGAAAAACACTGTAGCAAAATTAAGCCCTGTTTACTAATTTAAACAGATAATGCCTCAAATGCACTCGCTCCATTCGCTTTACATTATACCACACTACTTATAGTGTACTATAGATGATTTAAATAGGGCACATGTTTTCATAGACTTCTACACAATCTGATCTCTTCTGCAGCCGTCGCCTCCTGCTGGCCATTAAAAGAAAATGCATGTTTAAGGTTCATCCCCGTTGACGTCAGACATTGGGGCTTTGTCCACGTCTCTTATACAGTCAATGAGTAAGAAATTAATCTATTTTGTGCAAAATATCAGAAGAAAAACAACATCCAACACACGCAGCATATCTCAGAGTACTGTTGTCTTGCAGCTGCATACTTGACTGGAAGAGGATGGAGTTTGTATGGAGGCAGTAGATCCAGCCTACACAGATCGGGACTGTTGACATTGTTGTCGGTTGTATCCAGGAGGTATGCAGATGTTTCAGGGCAAATGCATTAACAGTACTAGCGCTGCGAGCAGCATTGAAACGGGCCCTCACACGCATGTCGGGGTGTGCAGCAGTCGCCGTATCGTAATCGCCTTCAGGCGCGCACCCTAATAGAAACTCTTATTCTTGGGAAAGATCTATACATGTGGTGTGGAGTAAGAACAAATCACGTCTATGTAGCGCAAGCAGTCATTGTTAGAACATAAATGTCTTCAGGCTTTGACAGGTTGATCAGACCATGTGGGGCTGAGTTATAACAAATAGCCACTAGGAGGCGCTATGGGAGTCATTATTGGAACACAGATGTCGTCAGCCCGGGGTTCTGATCAATCATGTGAAAAGATCTGTGCATGTGGAGCTGAGTTACAACAGTCGTGTTTTTCATGGATCACTGAACTCGCAGCTCCGCCCCTTCCGTGACATCAGAACACACTCCATCCTATCATCAAGGCCTTCTGGCTAAAGTGACCATATCTGAAAATCCATCTGGTCATCCCACTCCGTTCAGTACATCAAAGTTCAAAACAAGTCATTTCCTGTCACCACTAGGTGGTGCTATGACTGATAATCAATATTTCTAATCAGGTGTGTTCAGGTCTGGACTCTTGTTTTTAGCTCATTCACGTATCCTTATCATGCTCGGGCCCTAAAAATAAGAGAATTATTTCCCTGTTCTTCAGGGAGATGCTGGTATATGTTTCCCAGGAACAAGTGGAGGAGGTGTAAAGGATGGATGAATGGACTTACAGTTAGCCAGACTTTCACCTCTGCTTCATCACCCGGGTCCTGAGTAGAATGCCAACCACAGCGATCAATAACGGACGTGGAATAATGACGAACACCAACAACGGGTAGCTCTAAACATTACCTAAGGAGCAAAAATAAAAGACGGGGAAGAGAGTCCTTTTGAGGACAGCAGCTGCGGATCTGTTTCTAGGATATTGATCAGTTTGCTGTGGTTGATCCCAGCAGACGCCAACAAATATTGATAATAAATGTTTGAGCTACAGTGTGAAACTTTTTTGCTTTGAGCCGGCTAAATGTGAACCGCAGCTCTTCCCCGCAGCTGGCCACACTCCAGAACCCCAGAAAGCACCACTTATTTTTAATGAGTATTCTAACCTAAGCCTGAGGCTAAATCTGTAAAGTCACCACATGCGGCGCAGATGCAGATGATGAAGGATCTCTGGCTTGTCTTCACCTGTGTTTTATGGACTTTGCCTGTTGGGCATTTAGGTCTGCTGTTGTTTTCCGGTTTTTCTTTCCGACACCTTCGACATCACAAAGCAACTCACGCTGTTCGCAGTCATCCGGAGCAGAGAACACCTTCCAATCCATAGATGTCGTGTAGATTCAGACAGTGCTGATTAAACAGAATTTATTTACCTAACCTTTTTTTTTTGTACTTTAAAGAGCTGGATCTCTCTCCAGAGCTCTTCACCCGGAAAAATGGGACGAAACACAATCCCCCATGTGATTCCATAATGTAGCATGAGGGAGCAGCGGCTCTACTCTGATATCTTTCTGACAATAGTGAGGCTGTGCAGGAACCAGAGCTCTGCGCCGACACTCTACATACTATAGTATCTATACTATAACCAGCTATTTCTCTCCAAGGTGGCGGCCGGGAATCTGGGAAGATACATGAGCCCCGGGGTTCCATAATGAAGCAGCATGAGGGAGCAGCAACCCAGACCGGCCACCCTACTGTGGGAAGTCATTTGGTCCACAGCGATCTTATTCTTTCACTTACTTCCCAAAGCTTGTGACCGCAGATGAGTGTTGGAACTTAAATCGTCTAGTAAATTAAGAATTTCACCCTCTGGCGCTTGATAAGGTAGTTAGTGCAAATGTTGGCCCCCCCATTGGTTTGCAGTGTGAGATGTGAGTGAAATGTGAAGGGTGAAGTTCCTTTGAAGTCGGGGGGGTTAGTGACTGTAAGTACTTTGCGGATCAGGGATGAGGTGACGCATCAGGTGGATACCTTTGAGGTTTGTGTACAAATGAGCCGAGCTGGCATAAATTCCTGATCCCGGGCAAATCTGTGGTCATTGAATATGTTCTTGATTAATGAGAAGAGTTCATAGTTGTGCATCTTTTCTCAGCTATTTTGTTTTCCACTTAGCATCTCATTCTACATACAACTGGACAGAGTCATCATGTTTCCAAACACACACAACCCCACATCCAATCCAACGAAGCTGGGATTAGATTTATGGCAAGCTGTGATAAGAAACAAGCATAATAGATGATGCAATGGGATGTGATCTAATAGAACCCCTCATCAGTCTCAGAGCATCTTTTAGGCTGTACTACTATTATCCGTCCAACAGATCGTGCTGTCACCCCACGACATGAAAGCTGCTGCAGCTCTGCTGAGGATGTGCGTTCCTGGGGTTTGAACGTACACAGAGATAACGAGCAGGAAGTGACCCCGGATGCCTGGCTTATTTTATTTTGTCATGAGAAAGATGTAGGCTATAAAGAAGTTGGAGAGCAGACAACTGGAGATTATTAGCCGTACTTGAGCTCAGCACAGTCAGAACATGTACCAACATTCAGGATGGACGACATGCAATTTGTTTGTTTTACAAATTAAAATCCAATATTTTAGTAACTTCAAATTCATGTTAATACCAGAGGAAGTGATTGACAGCAAATAAAATCCTTTTTTACAAGTTTCCAGCTCCCAAATTACTCAAAACAGTAGATTTTCGTAACACGGATGGCAGCCAGAAAATCCTTTGAATATGTATCTTTCCTTTCAGCTAATTAAAATGTATAATGGAGTGGGCTGTGGTATAATAGCAAAAGTCAAGAATCAGCTCTCTGCTCCAGTGCCGTTTATTAAGTCATTCAGTCTCCCGAGCCCTCCACCAGATTGTTAAACCAGCCCTGAGGAAACGCTGACATCGAGTTCAACACAAAGAAATGGAGAAGCTTGTCTGATCTTAATCATGTGGTTGTTGTAAGCGCCGTGATGATAAACTCTTCACGTCTCCTGCGTTGACACTCGGCGTAAATAAACACATGCATGAACATCCGTCATGCACCTCAGCTCCGGAGCTTCACTCCCCCCAAAAAACACGGCTCGTTGTTCATGTGCAAGAATAAGATTTATGCCGCGCACAAAAAGCATCTCGCAGTTATTGAAAAGATGAATTCAGTAATGAATTCTTGATGTTAGAAGTAACCGCATTGTTTTGACATCCACTGAATGAACCGAAACCCACGGGAAAGAGTGCACAGGGTGATTGGTGCTTTAGAGATGGATGTGCAGCAGGGAGAGCGAGCAGCAACCTCACACATTTTGTTTTTGGCCATTGGTCGGGTTAATATTAACAGACTGAGGGTTTGTTATGGCACTTGATAGATAGGTCGGTTTGAATGCAATGAATTTAGTGCAGGTCTATATATGAGATGGTGCATTTATACAGGACCTTTCTACCTTACCAGGAATCAAAGCACTTTAAAGTGCCTCTTTCACCCACTCACACGCGTAGGAGTGATGCCAAGGTGCCGAGCTTGTAACATATTCACACACTGATGACACGGCATCAGCAGCGAGTCGGGGGGTTCAGGGTCTTGCTCAAGAACACCCGGTCGCCGGAGGAACCGGTTGTGGAACCGGTGACCTTCTGATTACGGGTTGGCCACTCCATCCTCCCGAGCCACGCCGCCCCAGATGGCACACCGAGATCGATTTCCAGGTTACGGACAGGAGGATCGAGGAGACGAGGAGGGACAAATAAGTGAAACTGGAAGAGACCAATGTTTATCATTAACTGGAAGCGCGCCCTGCTCGACCCCGTGTAACTACATAAAAGGTCTGTGTTAGATTCATCCCGGCGTCACGTTGCGCCCCACGCACCCCTAAATAGTCCAATTTTCTCTTTTGTGGACTTGTACAGCTCCCTCCGCACAAACACACCAATCTCACATCAAATAGTGAAAACACTGGGAGGACGCTCGTGCAAAACGGACCGAAAAGAACACACGAGTACAGTACCGCTTTCATCTCAGACGCAGTATATTCTAAACATCTTCTGGCTGTATTATCATCATGAAATCCCTCAAGAGTTCAAAACACACGTTTCATGTCAAGCACAACTCTTTAGATGTGTTCTTGGAATAATTACAGCGATCTGCTCTGAGGTAAATAACTTCTGAGTTTGAGCGGCGCTCTGATGCAATCAGGAGCAACATCGAACACATGCATTGGACAATACGACATAAGTTATGTCTTTACACGCCAGAGCATCCAGCGAGAACTGCAGAGTCGGGCTGAGGGATGTACCGTTTATCACAATGCTGCGTCTCAGTCCTGATGATGATGATGTGTCGCGAAACACAGAGGCGAGAATCCCGTCTCTCCACCTCGTTTGGAGAGGAGCCCGTCATCCCATCTGCATCATCGTTGGCAATCTGAATGGCAGCATCAGGCCTAAGTAGATTATATCCAAAGTACAGCGTCCTGATTTTATTTCCTCCCTGCCCCATTCACTTTTCACCAATTTGAGATGAGTAGGCCTAATGCTGTTCGGAAGACATGCTACAGGAATGTTCTGCCTCCATTGTTTCATAATGGATCACCGCAAGAAATCCCGGAGCTCTGCCGAGCACAGCTGATAGGAGGAGGGGGGAAGAAGCGAGGAGACAAAATCACTTACACTTTGAAGTTGATATTACAGAGTGCAGTCCACGGGGATTCAGGCTGATAAAATCAGAGCATTATACTCAGGCAGCTTGTCACACCATGGTGGATATCCCATCTTTGCTTATATATTATATGAGCATGCGCCACATGTGGTCCGGGATTAACTTGTATGACAGTGGCGAGAAGCAGAAGAGAGGAAGACGTATTTGAGGCCCCCGAAACTTATTACAGTCAGTCATGCTGATTTCATTGAGGGATTCAACAAAGACAGAGACAGATATCTGTTTACTGAGGTTAGGGCAGAGACTGCTAGACAGACACCCGGAAGCCACACAGACTGAGTCATCGGTGGAGTGCTGGAACTGCGTGGTGAAAACCTGCAGTTCAAACATGTAAATGTTTTCGTTTGTTTGGACCATCGAGCTAGAAAAATTACTGATTACATTAAAGCTGGTCATCTACGGAAAAAAGACCAAAGAACTTCTACACGTTGATATATATCATCACGTTATAAAGGGTTATTGCTGCATTTTTTTTGTTGTAAAAAAAAGGTATATGTGATATTTCCTGAGAAATTAATGAAAACGCCCAAATAATGAGAAAAAGAAAAAAAAATCCAGGATCCGCCCGAAACTTTAATTAGTTCTCCCTTTGCCCAGGCGCCAACCCTCCACCAATTTTCATGAAAGTAGGCCAGGTTGTTTTTGTGTAATCCTGCTGGAGGACAGACAGAGGGCAGCGAAAACATAACCTTCTTGGCGGATGGAAAAAAAAATGGATCCTCGCAGGCAAAGGTTCCAAACACACGAAAATATCGGACGTATCTCGTAACTCCATCTGTTGGTGTGCAGACAATAAGACATCTGGAAATCTTCTCGTCCCCTCAAGGTGAGGAACCACACACAATAAAGACAATGCATCCATGCATGTTGAACTCACATGTTCTCAGACGATATGATTGTAAATGAGATCAGCTGATTGATATTCAGATTAAGTCTCACTGCTGAACTTGAATTTTTTTTTTTAACGCTTGCTCTGGGATACAGAGATAAGAAGGAAATGCTACAGATACTGTATAATCAGCAATTTGTTTTTTACAAATGTGATTATTATTTCGCTCCCAATGCCTAAATAATCACAGATAAAGGATATTATGTGCCGCGACGCATTATGTCACATCGCTGGATTTCCGATGAATACATTGAATACATTGCGATGTTTCATATTACCAGATCCACTAAGCAAAGATCATAACAATAAATAGCGGAAGAACAAATGCTCCCGGGGGATTTACGAAAAAGCCTGACGCATTGATTTCCCAACTCAGATAACGTGTAAGTATCTAAATTCATTAGCTAATCAGAGGGAGAGCAACACCAACTGCTATTCATATCACAAAAATGTCCTTCACGTTTTACGATCGCTTTTTTACTATGAACACTCCGGCAATGCATTTAGATGATTGATGATTTTACTGTCATATTGTGTGTGTGACCTTTATAACTACAGAGCAATCATTTATAATAAGGGTTTAGATGAGTAACTGCTGTAACCGTGCTGGATCCCGTCACTGTTTTCCCAGTGAAAGTGGACCTCGATGCCTTTTAATAACAGCTGCATCCTCTCCCGGGGGGAAACATCGAAATCCAAAGGATTTCAGATAAACGTAACATCAATGTGATGACGTCATCGGCTGTTCTAAGAATGACAAGTTATTTGGCAGATAAGAGTTTTTCTTAGAGAAGTTAACAAGCTGCATTCTCATTCACAAATAAAGAATCGTCACAAAAATGATACTGTTCTTATTTCGCTTTTTTTTTGCAACATGCTCTTCCTGCAACCACCGATGGTTCCACACAGAGGTTACGCCTGCTCTGAACATCTGAGCACCCATGTGACCTGCAGATTCCACATACTGCAGCACATTGCACCAAGATAATAATGATCAATTCTCTGTGCAGATATTTTGAATCCACATGTGTGTGAAATCCATGTTTACTGACTTCAAGGGGAGTGTATGACAATTATATTGCATTATTATATTATATACAGTATATATTCAGAATCGAACCCTGTGATGAAAAGATAATGAACTTCTGTTTCTCAACATCATACTAGAGCATCGGCCTCAGAACCCACACGGTCACCTTATTAAAGATTAAACTTACAATTTATTCTCTCCATTCATGTTCAAACATCTCAGCCGGAGCTGATATGTGGTTATTAAAAGTGTCATGAAACTGCAGTATTATATAAGAACGTCTCTGCAGGAGAAGGGAGTGGATCACCATGATGGAATAATTCACAACAACAATCAGGGGGACGCGGACGCTGAGAGACAAACGTCTTAATAAAGGCTGGATGTAAATTAAAGGTATTTCTTAGTACTGCCTGATCTACTCGAGGGAACACGAAGATTTAAAAGTCCAACTAGAGAATCAGGGAGATCCCAAATATATCTCGTCACTGTTAGGGATGACTGGCAAGACTAAGGTGTCCGCAAGGGCTCTGTAAAGGTCCATAACCAAAGTAGTGGTGTAATTAAAATGCAGACCTGCTGTTGGAGCTAAGTGAGAATTTGGCAGATTGACAGGGTCGTCAGGCCCTCGTCCTGCCGAGACTTTATCTGTAAAACATTTAATGGCAAACCATCCAACAGGTGTCACAGTATTTCAATAAGATGTCAACCTGGTGGTTCTGCCAGAGGAAAATAACAAGTCATTAGGTTCGTCGTCTGGGGATCACTGATGTCCGTACGAATTTCACAGCAATCCATCCGATTGTTGTTGAAGTATCTTAGTCTGGTTAAAAATGGCGGACTGACACCCGACGAGGGCCGCAGGCTTGGCTGAAACGTTTTTACCTCCAACCTTCCTCCTGCCTTTTGATTGCTGCAGAAGGTCATCAAAACAAGCGACGAATAAGTATACCGCACTGAGTGCATGCTGAGCTGGTACGTTGGCCGAGATTGAAAGAGGGACAGGCACTTGAAAGACCAATTGACAGTGATGTCGAGTGATGTGAAAAGACGGTCAACTGAAGGCAAAACTGCCATCAAACACAAAATGTTGGGGTCTGTCGTGACTGCCCTTAGGGGGGAAGGCATCAATCCATCCAGAAAATTACATGTCGGTGATTGTTTCCACCTCTTTACACCTTCCCTGAGATGTTTGGGGGAGAAGAAATGAATGTGGACAGGTAACAAGTGACGGAGCAGATTTAAAACTCGGAGCGAAATTCAACTATTTTTGAAAGTACGGCGTCTCGGAGCGCATGAGTGGGCGAGCGAGCGAGCGAGAGGGACAGTGAGTGAGCCCTTTGTGGTGGGGATAAATTAGTTTTACAACTTGTCAGGACTGTACACAATGGGCAACAGAATGAATGAGGACATAATGAATGGGGGGTGCAAGCTGGGATGGCAAATGTAGAAATATAACAATATCTTCATTACTCATTCATTCACCCACCTTTATTAAATGAAAGGTACAATGAGAGCAAGCCCGGGAAATGTTATGAACTGAACTGTGAAATGCCGATTTAATAAATGAACTAATTAGAAATAAAATGAGGACACGCTGTGCTTATTTTCACTTCATGGTGGCACCTTTTGGAATAAGACATTGATATTAGTCCACTTCTTGGTGTTGAATGGCATCCATATGTTTATGTGTGTGAATACATTTCTTGTCTTAACTACAATAGATCTCCTGTGAAGCACTGATAGAGAAGCTCTGATTTTTTTTTTTTGCAATCCAGAGTGTAAAGTGTGTATTTCCCTCAGGACGCAGCACTGAACTTTTGATATTTTCTTGGTGGGATGTACGCAAGCCCACTTGAAAGCAGGGTGGGAATAAGGGAAATACATTATTATACATTGCAGGCCAATCATATCCACTCGCCTGTCCTCCATAAAACATAAGCATAAATGTAGATGAGTTGCAGAAGAAGTTAGAGGAGTATTTTTATACCTTGAACAGACATTTTGCATGCGAATAGAAGACAATAAAATCCCAGCATAAAGGAACATAATTACAATATTCTGTTTAATCAACAACTGCAGTGTCGCAGAAAAACATTTCAAAAGAATTAAATCCGAGACTTTGACAGCTTTAAGACAATGAGCAGCAACAGCAGAACGTAAATATAAATAGAGAGGAGTATAAATAATATAGAGAAAATAAATATCTCTTAATTCTCGTGTTTTCTCAAAAGAAAAAAGCTGATAACGAAACTAAACTCAGAAATATACTATCGGTTTGCTCAGAGCAAATCCGTGTTCTTTAAAAGCCATCAAAATGCCAGTTTAGAGCCGATAATCCCCAATTATCCCCTGGATAAGAATAAAATATCAAACAAAGCGCAGACTTTGAATACAAGTGGATGTGAACTAGAATTTGGTAAGCAGATTTTGTTCCTCGCTCCTCGACGAGCGAAGGCATTGGCACCGAGCTTCTCTCCTCCAGTGGTGGAGACGAGTTTATTTGTGGAATATCTTGTGAAGCCACTAAGACAACAGCTTCAAGTCACAAAGTGAAAGGCGTTTAATTCTCTCCTTTATCTTAATTCTCTTTATTTAGTACATTGTCTGTTATTTCCTCCCTCCGGTGGCTGAGACATGCTCCTCTTTATAGTGTCTCATGCGTTTAAACTGATCTCCTTGACAGCGCTAAAAGGTTTCGCAAATGTGCTGGGGTTGTATTTTTTTGTTTACTTTTTCAGTATAATTTATCTTTCTGCAGAACTCCGCCGCTTAATGAGCCTGTTTCTCGGTGCGACGTGCAAACGCTTTGAAGAAAACACAAAGTGCTTGTTTTTTTTTCCGTAACTGCTGCAGAATCTTCACTCAGGACTTCGTCTCAAGGCCGCTCGAGTCACCGGAGAACCTTGAAAAACAAGTAATCCTCAGGCTCCAACTGTTGTTTTATGCCTTCACAGCTCCATCCGCTGTTGGACCTCTTACTAACTTGTACTTCTCCGTTTCTTTCCACCCTCAGTCTGTGTCTGTCTCTTGGAAATTATCCATCGATTAGGGTTGAATGTGATTCGGCTCTCCAGAGACAGTCCAACCACTTGTGGTAGTTCTTAGTAGCCCTAATTTAATTAATTAACCGTCAAGCCCATTAGACCTGGGCTTGACGGTTCGAGCCGTTCCCTCCGGAGAAATACAACTGACTTTCATACAGTAACTCACCCTGTCAGGTAGGAAATATCCACCAAATGGCCTTTTAAGCTCCGCTAATGGATATTTTAGATTATCGCCGCAACAAATGAAGGTATGTCATGTAAAATGAATTGTTAATGATGACGAACCAGCGTTGAATTGCTTAACTCCGCCGAGCTGTATGGCTCTTTATAGATATACCAATTCCCTGTGGTGTTCGGTTGCACCACTTTCATCACGGTGCTTTCAGTGGCGCTGGGAGATAGCTCGCTGCCGCAGAGGAGGCCGACCGGCGACGAACGGCGTCATTGGGATTCTCGACGCGACTTCTAGCACACACGAGAAGATGGACAACAATCAGCGCCGAGTGTCAATAGGTTTTATTTGTTAGAAGAAATTCTGGTGTCTAGAATTGGACAGCAAATGTCATGTTAGCTCGTGTAAGCACACGGGAGGGAGAGGCGTACACGGTGTTTGCTCAAAGAGTGCTGATTTTAAAACATATAATCCTCCAGCAACACTTGAGAAATGTTCTTAAGGTCTCATGGGAGGTTTATGAGCTACTTTTTTGCCAATGCTTTGACTTCTAGAGGAGATGTTTACAGACGGGGTTCGTCCAGAATATCGTCAATAGGAATTTCCAGCCGTCCTCACGGTCATCCGGACATTGTGTCCACTGTCAGTTTCTCACAAACAATCGGCACAACATTTGTGAGTCAAGCTTTGTGTGTTAGACTTTCCCCCAGAGACCACCGGGCAAACCACTCAGGCTTCTCCTTCATTAACCTGCAGGACCTTTTTACTGGGCAAAGTTTTCGGAAACACAGTGAGTCTATCTAAGAGCGTTCTCCAAATAACTGCTTAAAAGAAAAGATGTTTTATGATGTCCCGAAGATACATCTGGTTTGCTTTGGCAGTAAAACACTTGGCCGGGCTTGAGGTTTCCGTCACTGTCCCATCTTTTAACAGATTAGAAAAGTTGAGCCTCTCAATCGAGGTCGTCAAACAGCGACGCTAATAGAGAGTGAGGAAGCGTCGCTATTCCGCTGGCCGGGAATTTAACGTTTGACCCTCGGGCTTTTTTTGGTGTTGACAAGAGAAGTGACCTCACACGTCTTCCTGTTCATCGTTTCTCTCAGCACCGTTCTTAATGTGTCTAAATTGTTCGAAAATGCTATTAAGGGTTTCATTATCATTAGAAAACAGAGATCTAACTGATGGGTAATGTCGGTTTATGATGGAGGTTGTACAACCTCCAGACTAGATGGAGACAAGGATCAGGGTACTTCAAGTTATTTGAAAATGTTCCTACGCCGCCTCTCATCTGACTCATCCTCTATCTAAACTAAAGTGACATTTCTACCTGCTTTTTCTCCGATTCATCACAGTCTGATTGATCCGAAGACGTCCTGAAATCCGGAACATGTCGATAGACGTGTTCAATATGCATTTGAGTTTTTCCTCCACAAAGTTAAGAGATAACTTCTTGGAAACGAGCCCACAGCTCAGTCTATCACGCTAACAAGTCTCGCTGATGCTAAGGCATGATTCTTCATTCAATCACGCGCGCACACACACACACCGCCTATGTCTAATGTTATTATCTATAACGACATTTGAGAGGGTTTAAGATTCTGACAACTTGTCGAGGGACCGTGAGAGTGTGCTCCGTGGGTAAAGATTAGCAGCGGAGGGTGTATCTATGCCCATTATTTGACTGGTGCAGCGAGAAGAAAATGAAATCTAATCTAGCTCTGAAATGTGTGCCTAAAGTACACGTGTGTCTGCTTTTGTGTGTGTGTGTGTGTGTGTGAGTGTGAGTGCTTGCGTGTCTTTTTTTTTTTTCCTGGTCTGGAGGGAGGTAAAGTAAACAACTCTCCTCCAACCTGCTCCTCTCCATCCAATCTAATCATAATAGAGGCAGTATTTGGACGACCACGTTGGCTGTCAAAGAGTGCGAGTTATATTTGATTGCCTCTTGATGTGCTCCAGTTGGTATTTAGTTTGTAGTGGCATTAGCGGCGGCATGTGTTTTGCAGCATGACGAGAGGAGAGCAACAGCTCTTTTTTTTTTTTTATACTGAGGACAAAACAGCTCTTTACCAACCGACACACACGCTTCTCTTAATTCGCCACTATGCTGTTTCACAAAGCACACACTCCTGCTGACACTGCTGCAAACACCGAAAACTGTTTTGTGACCTTTGCGCTCATCACTGCGTGCAACACTGTACAGCATGCATCACTATATAGGGTCAATATATAGGGTTTCTCATGGTATGTCATGGTGACATTAATGAAGGTCACATATTATGTCCACAAAGACAAAGCTTGTATGTAAAACTGCCGACTAAGCATGCTCAGGTTTCCGTGGTCCACTCTGACTTTCATGAGTGAGCCGAGTTGCCAACTAGGCAGCAGTGTTTGGAGTGACATAAGGTGCTGTTGTGCTGGCATCGGACACCGGAGTCACATTGGGACATGACTCATTATCCTTGTAGCTGATTTCACTTTCACTTCTGCAGCCATCGCCTCCCACAAGTCACCGTGATTATTTCCACTTCAGCTCTCCCTGACCGACAGATCTATCCTTCCTCACAAACGCTATGAGCAGCGTTAAAGAGCAGCGATTGTCATCCCCCCTTGATGACAGATTCCATTAGGTTTGATTGTAATATCACAATGTGAGATCAGATCGTAATACTAAAAAGACAGATGAATATCTTAAAGTGAAAATTACCGTCGGTGTTGAGATTCAATGCTTCTTATTAGCTTTTAATGTCGCAACGAGCTTGCGTAATTACATCAGCGTACGAGGGTAGGTGATCCTGAAAACCGCTAAATGTTGATAAATAGTGAGAAACAATCAGCTGTTTTTCTTAAGATTGATTCTTAATAGGCAATTAACCTTCTGCTGAAACGCCGGCGCTGCTGGCACCAAAATATCACAAACTTCTAACTCATGTTTATATAAAATCGGCTTCTAAATGAAGCCAAAACTAGAGAAAAATCTTTTTTCAGGAGGAGCGAGTGGTCTGCATATGTGGCCCAGCAGACCAACACCACCATCCCTCTAGTCATGACACTTTCGTGGCTGAAAATGCAGGAATGTGCAAATGGATTCAATCTACAAATATATTTAAAATCCTCCTCAATCTCCTCCCGGTGGAGCAGTACCGCTTTTTTTTTTTTGTTGATCTCCAGTCTCGTTATTCAACCTCGATGATGGGGAGAGAGTGTCCTCGATAACCACCAATATTTCAGTCCTGCTATTTCTCTGCCGGCTGCCTCCTTTTGTGTAAATGCTCTCAAAGTGGCACCATTTTCACTCGTATGTGGTTTATGAAATGCCCCAAAGGCCCTTTTCATCAGCGACGGTACAGACAGTAAAATACGGTGGTACTGCTATCTCTCGCTACCGTCCCAAAGCCCTGGCCTAGCACATAACCAACCGCCGCCATTATAAGAACCAAGACGTTGCTATATAACACTGCACAATGTGTTATTGTCTTTCCCAAAGAAGTCTTTCCACACTATGCATGTGTTCCACGTCATCGTTGAGCTTCAGGCAGATGTCTTTGCAAATCTTTATGTGAGCTGCATCATCTCCCTCAACTTTGCCGTCGGTACAGCGGGGTTATTAATCACATGCTGATCTATTAGGAAAAAATTCAATTAGCTATTTAGTCATAACTTACATTAATATATAATAACATTTAACAAAAGGTAGAAAAAAAAAACACATCACAGACTTAATCTCATAACCAGTCTGATCAAATACACTAAGCCAGCAATTTAAAACTGATTAATAATTGAATTCAATTAGATATATGTCTGTGGGCTAACGAGCTAGCCCCGCCCAATCACGTGTAGTCTTTGCACTTCGCATCTTAAGAGGCAACGGTACCTTCAGGATAAACTTGTTTATCCTGAATTAACAAATAAACAGCTGCTGCTAATCTTGCCTCAGTCTGTTCCGCGTGCCTGAGTTGTGCTTGACGAACGCACGCGGTCAGAAACTAATGCCGTTGCCTGCAAAGCGAAAGTCAGCTGGCAGGCTTCCTGCTGTAGCTGCTGCCGCTGAATAAACTTGTTTGTACTCAATTAGCGGCGCATACTTGGCTAACAAAAGATCTTCAGGGAGGCTCCCCGGTCGATGCTGTAATGAAAAGTAAAGTGTAGGAGCTTGACTCTGAGCATGGCCTTCGGAGGAAGATTACGTCAAACGAGAGCGGTGCTTTGGTTCATTCTTTGAAAATGACATCATGGACGTCACGTGTCATATAGACAATGACGGTTATAGAAAGCCTTTGGGTCAAACTACTTTAGCTCGTTTAGCATTGAGAGGATCAATATAATTAAAGTAAAAAGGGAATCAGGAAAAGCTGTTTGCTCAGAAACTTGATCTGACGAGCGTCTGCTCTTCTAGTTCTCCACAAATCTGAATTAACAGACACCACAGCGTGCCTCCTACACTTTCCACCACATTTAGTCGTCACTTCTCCTCCTTTTCATTTTTTTTTTAAGGAATGCTGCACAACAGTAAACACAAACACAACAGGCCGTATCTCATGTGTTGACTTCTTACATAATCCTCTGGATAAAGACCTACACGATATCACCAGAACCCCAAGTTAAATGGGAGTGCTCTCTTCGTCTTTAAAGAAAAACTGCCACACAGCAAATGGGATGTCAAAGACAATTACACATTAGACATCTCAGAATAACAAAGCTGGAGCTGTGTCTGACTCCTCCACCCACGTCAAACCTGCTTATGCAACCTCCACTGTTCTTGCTCAGGCAAAGAGCCAGTTAGATAGCATGTAATGCACAGCAGCCGCAGCACCGCTTCCAGCATCCACATACTGAGACTTAGCATGGTCCTGGTACGCCCATCCTGACTTCCAGCTGGTTTCCTAGCTGCCCCGTTTAAACCGGCTCTGTGTCAACGCAACATATGGACGATAATAGAGTGCCGAAAATAAGACAGGACACTTTAAAAATATCCTGATACATAATCGGCTGTGTCGTCACGTATGTTTCTGCCTTGGCGAAGCGGGTCAAGGCCGACCTGTTGTAGTCTCACGGTGACAGAAGGCAGACTGTTAGATAACGTTGTGTTTTGCTTAAAAAAAAATAAAAACTGTTACCATGTTTGGCTTTGTGCCGGAACCTTAGCCAAAGTACTTTTGTTACCCCGACCTAACCACAGGCTGGAGTCAGTCAATCCCCGGTCAGAGCCGTGCAGCTTGTGCATCCATATAAGGCTCTAATTGGCAATCCGGCAATTTCGACAAATTGCCAGCGTTGTGGGTTTGCAAAGCTGCCACAGTGGGGAATCAAATTATGGAAAATAAAATGGGTCTGCTGGCAGGCGGCCCACTTGATTTTGGAGCAGCCCATCGTATTTGTGACATTTTCAATGGGCTATCAGGTGCGGTGGCACCAACCAGTGTCAGAGGTCAGGTGGCGGATGCTCAGGATCCTTCATCGTCCAAGATCTATACATATCAGAACATAGTTCTTCCTCCTTGTGTACGAACTACAGAACATGAATAGAACACGGTTGATCCCAGAATGTGACGATATCCAATCTGACTCTGTGAGAGTTCGGCTGCATTCGATCTGACACGGTTGACTGTGAAGCCCCGCGGGTCCACGGGGAAGCTTCCTTTACATTACCGACTCTGTAATGTGCGGTTACGTTTTGGTTTTGGAGTTGAAGCGTCATGTCACAAGTCTTAATGTGACAGGAGCTTGCTACTGCAGCTTCAGTCCCACGTGAACCCGGTGCTGCTATTCCACAAGGGCCTGATCTCGCCGTCCGTCCCAATGAAGCGCCGGGCGAACTGCATGCAATGATCTTAATGAACTGAGCAGCCTGGTTGATCTGTTTCTCTCTGACTGAGTCTTGCTGCTCAAGTTTGTTCTTGAACCAAAAACCCTTTTAAGCCCAGCATACGTCACTTCTCTCTACATGTTGTCATCCTCTCTCTTGCCTCTGTCACTTTTATGTGAAGGGACACATTTTATTAATGGTCACAACCTTACTTGGTATATAAATACTGAAAGACACAAACTCCATCTGACTCCTGAGCAGGTCGTGTCCCAGCACATCAGATTGAACTACGATGGAAGTAGTTTTAAAGTTCTACTACTGGGCCCTAAGTGTGCTGAAATATCCTCTCTATCATTGCCAAGTCCTCGCTGTGGCTTCCTGCTGCTGTTTGTGCGAGACGTGTTCTCAGAGATGGTTATTTGAGTTCATGTTGCCTTTCATCAGATCGAACCGTTCCGCTCTGACCTTGCCAAGAGACGAAATCACCCCTCACTGGGTGATTCTGTCTTTTTTCTGCCAGATTCCCTTTAAAGCCCCGGAGGTGGTTGTACCTGATCCCAGCAGATCTGCTGTAATACTCAAACCAGTGCCTCTGGGCTCCTTCGACCATTGACTTCTTTTCACTGGCTTGCAGAAGAACAAATAATTGTTTCTAAAATACTCGCTTAGGTCGATCCCTAAGATCCTCAAGTGAAGGTCGATCCGGTGTACAGAGATAAATTATAATCTCCTAATGGATCTCACGGGTCATTATGGTCCTAATCTCCAGTACAATAACTACTAAGAAAGACCCGAAACTACTAAAGCAGATCCTCCTGACCGTGTCTATATACCGAATTGCATTGACTCTCTGCCACGTGATTGGCTGATTGGATTCTTTGACGGTTAACAGATGAACCAGTGAACCAATAAAGTGGACAGTCGGTGTCTGACGCCGGTGAGTATATATCTAATGTCACGTCAGCAATTCTGTCATGTCTCATTAAAGCGATGAATCCTGTTCTGGGTTCATATCGGACTCGTAAACGGAGAGAAACATCGGATCCAGCGGGGAGGATTTGTAATCCGACTATAAAGGTGATGATGCGCTCATCCGTTACACAGTTCAAGATACATTATATACTGAACTGGACTGTTGAAGGTGAGATCACAGTGGTGAGAGTATCGGATTGACTGTAACACAAAAGAGCCAGACAGCTTTGATACGGACCTCCACTCATTGCCTTCCCTTCAGACGTCCCTCTCTCTCCCACTTCATTTGATCCGCCCAATCTCCTCATCAACTAATTTCCATCGTTGTGAATGCAGCTTGGCAGTCTAAGTTGGATTTGATCCACAAGTCATTCATTCTAATTAGATTCCACGTTTCAACTGATGAGTGTTTTAGATGCAGTGTGCAGTCTTTAGGAGATGTCGAGAATTTAATCAAGGTTCTTAATTACTGAGAGGTTGGAGGCAGAGAATGACATTTTCAAGGCCTGTCACTTCTAATTAAGTTGCATATGTTTTCAACCTTTCGTGCATGTGTGTGTGTGTGGTTTTCTTTTTTTTTTGAAGCACTCTATCTGTTCTTCAATTCCCCGAGTCTCATTTGGATCAGGTGTGTCAAAGAGATGCCTGAATGCTGATGGTGGAATGAGACCTGCTCACAGACGCTCTTGGATCATCACTTATCGTGCAATAGAGCTAATGTAGCTACTGTAGTAGCAATGAGTGTGTGAGGTGGCCACGGGGTTACACCACTGTTCAGGGGAGCTGCAGGATGCAGCAGTCAAAGTTCCATTCTTGTCCACTGCAAACTTGCAAGCCGCTTCGCTTGACCCAGTAACAAACCGTCATTCTTGCAAAACATGTGCAAGTTATTTTTGAGGAGCTTCTTGCTTCCGAAAAAATGGAGTTATCAGACATCAAACGACAGATGCCTGAACAGACTTTGAGCCCGCACAGAAATAGTCGACTACCAACTTTGCCTGCCATGAAGAAACAAGAAAACTCTATCGCCGCGAGCAAGACCAAGTGTGCAGAGACGCCCTGCTGTCTGTTGCTTGGCAACCGGCTGCACTTCAGTGAGCACACCTCCCCGATGGAGCTGCATGGGAAAGTGGCTTTCTTTGGCAGTTACACTGTATTTGTGGTCGACGGCCAACGTTGCTGGTGGCTCGGTGGTTTGGGGGTTGGTAGTTTGTAATGTGCTCATTGCCCAGTTGCTTCGGTTTGTGAACCGGACAATGTTAATGGTCAACACACCTGATTGGAGGTTAGAGTTTGAGAGGTCGTACTCCCCTTACAGCCAGCTGACTGGCACTACAGCTGCCAGCCTACAAAAGGTTTGGCTGCCCAGCCAGCATCTGTTCCCGAGGGTGGATTCTCACATGTTCCATAGTTCATCAATCTATTTCCAATTTCAACAGTCATATATATATTAGCCTCCCAAGGACCATTCAAAGCCTCGCCACTGCCAACGCCTCCAAACTCAAGCTGGTCAAGGAGAGTCAGGTGGATCTGCTCAGCCGTTACAAGTTTGTAGCCTCATGTTTTCTGATAAATATCCTCCAGGGCCACATCAAGTAATGCATTTTACATTTTCAGCGGCAGCCAGCTGTCAGCCAGTGTTTGTTCAATCAGAAAATTCAAGGTAAGAAGACACTTTTTGAAAGAGCGAAGTCTGTTTTTTTTTTTTGACCAGGGACAGTTTTTTTGTGGGTGAAACGTTTGTTTTCAAACTGCAAAATAAGAGAAGTCAATAAAAAGAGCTGCTCTGATCGTGCACGGGAACACGAGCTGGGTCGATTAATGAGTTGATAACCGGTCCTGCGACACTACGGTTGATCTAAAAACAAAGTCTGCACATGCAAAGATCAGTTTTGTAAATGAAAAAGTGATTATTGTCCTGTGAAATCCACCAATATTCTGTTTATTGCATGTACAATGTATCCAATATCCATTGTGGTGGGTGTACATCCAGACGAGGAAAGCAGAGCAAGAGCATTACGACCTCGGAGTGAATGCATAATGACATTTCGTTAATGAGTCCGATTTTTGTCTAATGTAATCCGTCTTTTCATTTCAAAGGACATTCTGCAGTTGCAGAACTGAAAGTCACAGCAAAAAAAATCAGACGGGTAAATACCAAATGATTTAGACATTCCAAGATTAATCACTGACTAACCATGCTTCAAAGCTTAATCTGGGATTAAGGTATGATGCCTGCCGCAAGAACGTGACAGCTGTGTAGGAGTTCCTGAGACACTCACCTGCAATGAGAAACAACTTGGAAGAAGTTATAATAAACTCAACAGTGTAGTGGATGGAAAATCACTCTGGATTAATCTTTTATGTGTGTGTATCTTTTATTTAACCTGTGCAAATCAAATTCTTTATCTACGTGTATTTGGAGTTTGGACAATGCCCATTGAAAACCTTCAAAAATGGTCCAATTATCCAGAATACAGAAACAACACCGGTATTATGATTACGAATCAGACCTTTAGAATTTATATTCAGCTCTCGTCGTCCTCTCAATATCCTTTTTTTTTTTTTTTTTTATGACTACGTGCACGCTGTTGCATTAATATACATTATTGGATCAAATCATAAAGGAAGACCATTTTTTCGCGGATCAAAGGCGATTTTACAGCTGAGTGAAATCAATTTGCAAACATAAAAATGGTCACACAGCGGAAAGAAGCCACATAATCGCTGTTTGAACTTAAGAGCTGAGTTGACAATGTAACACTCTACAATATATAGCGACAGTAGGACTATTTATATATACTGTATATATGTATATATACCTTCACCTCTATTACACGGTCGGAATAAATCTCCATAATCTGTGGATGAGGCCTTTCTACATCGCATGAGAGGTTTTGTAAAGGAGGATTTATAAACGTATGCAACGTGCGTCAGTGTGCGAGGCCTTTTGAGGGGATAGTCGTTGGCCTCGGGAAGACTTGACTTTTCCACTTCCCACATGGGCCACATGTCAATATTAGCTTGAGGTGGGAGAGCTGTTGAGAAAAAGTGTGACGAGGGAAGTTCTCGCATTTATGGGATTTGAATTTCTTCAAAAAAGCAAAGAAAAAAAAAAAAAATATATATATATATATATTTAGCCCCGGGTGGACCCCACTCTCACACACATTCACACACAGACACACACACACACACACACACACACACACACACACACACACACACACACACACACACACACACACACACACACACACACACACACACACACACACACACACACACACACAGCCGTCTACACTGACGAGGACGAAGAAGATGTTTAAAAGATTTGAGATTTTAAAATTTCCTTTTGACCTGGTTCCCTTTTTAACGTACGTGAGTACAATACAAAGAGGTTAA
>CAAKHC010012213.1:75970-107297 GCA_901007825.1 Macroramphosus scolopax
ACCAGCTTTACGGAACATTGGGATGCTAGTTTTATTCATTGTGCTCACACACGCACACACACACACACACACACAGCCGTCTACGCTGACGAGGACGAAGAAGATGTTTAAAAGATTTGAGATTTTAAAATTTCCTTTTGACCTGGTTCCCTTTTTAACGTACGTGAGTACAATACAAAGAGGTTAAGTTAAGTTAGGTTAATTTTTTTTAATTAATTTTCCAGATTCTGGGCTGTGATGAACAGGAAGTAGAGACCTTGTAGCCCCGCCCCCTCTCCTCTATGGGGATAGGACTTGTTGGGGATGGGACTTAATACAAGTAAGCTGATACATCATGATTGGGACGTTCATTGTCCAGATGTAATACAGAATCTGTGGTTCAGCCTATGAAACAGTAACAAACTAGCTGACTCCATTGACGCAGGTGAAACGTGACAATATTAATTAGGAAGAACTGTTGTTGCTATTTATAGTCGTTAATGTGAGTAATAATCGGAGTGCATTCAGATTCATTTATTTAGGCTTCATATAAATGAATATCAGTGACACTAATCTGTTTAAGTTATGTCGGCTGTCATCTCAGAAGCCGGTGACCACTTCAGTTATATTGTGTTGTTAAGTAGTCCGAGTTGGATCGGATGGATTCTTTAAATAAACCGTGATGCACTCGGCCCTCCGTGCTGCGGGGACGACCGCGAGCTGATTGACAGCGAGGTTGTTTTGCCACCGACACAAAATCTCATTGCAATGACCCACTTTACCTTGAAACATCCAACACCAAACAGGATTAAAAGTGACAGTAGAGACAAAGCAGATAATCTTAAAATCCTTCCGATGTGAAATGTACAAATGAATCCCCGGTAATGACACCGAGGCCTGTACACACAATTACAACACCGCCGTTAGAATATGTCACAACTGCCTCCTTCCTCCAAACAACAATAGAATTAGAAGTGACTTTGGGTTTAAAATATTAATTAAGACTTATTTTGACTCTATATTTGAGGATGATTATAGGAGGAGCTAACAAAGCAGATATTTCAGGGGGATCAGTCTCATCAGAAGTTATAATATCCAGATCAGCTCGTCTCCAATCTTTTGTCGACGCTGTGAAACGAGACTTTCAGGAAAACTACGACCACTCACGGCTCCGTCTGATTAGCAGCCATTCTCATCGATGTGTGTCAGTTGCTGATGATAAAGCAGCCGCACAATGAGCCGCGACACTCATCCAGTGTGGGTGAAAACTGGCCGACTATGATAATGAAAGATAAAATTGTACCATTTACTCTTGTTATCTTTTTTCGTGCGTAAGTCTTCGCCATTGTCGTCTCCATATGTGGTACAATTTTGTTTATTATACCTCTCTGATATCGCTCCGTTCATGACGTGTTATATCACGGACACGAATACTTTTCCTTTTGTGCGCCATCATGAATTACATATAATGTTTTTTTTTTCATGTACTTAGGTAATTACTTGGAGAACAGAAATGAAATGAAATTCAACTTTTGAAAAGAACAACCATTCTTTTTGCCAAAAATCTGGCGTAGTAGAATATAAATACATCTGTACGAGCTCAGGTAATGAAATGAAAACCGTAACAGGAAGCAGGAAATCGGCTCCAATTCTGCCGTCAGGATCTCGTAATCACCCGTATGAACCGAGGCCGGGACAGGTTGAAGCTCAGCAGGTTAATATTTCAACAATTTATGTCAATTAGCGAGAAAAGTTCTCGAAAAAACGCCGCCATGTTGGTGACGTTGAACCCATTTCTCCGAGCCCTCAGTGTATTCTCACATCTCAAACTATTTTTTTATTCTTGCATGTTAAATTACTGTCATGATTTAATATTACTTGTAATTTTTTGGAACTAAATGAAAAGTCAATTCATAAAAAAAAGAACCGACAACACTGTTAAAGTATTAAAGTATTAAAGTGAGTTCCCGGTAAGGTTCACGGCCTCGTGGAGATTTTTAATTCAGAAAACAAAATACAAATTGAACACGCTGGTTCAGTTATTCACCTGTAGTAGTTCCTCCTGACGCAGCCGCATTAACAATGTGAAATGAAAAGTTTCCTCTTGATCTCAACAGCCATCTCAAAGCCGCCCTGCTAATGAATTTGTCAAATAAAAGCTGCGATTTAACGAACTGATATGTCGATTTGATAATCCAGTTATCAAACTGCAGGCGGGGGCAGAAGATCCCAACGTGTTCATCAGCTCTGTTTATATTTCCCAGTTTCTTTCTCTCCTGCTACCAAGGAACCATCAAACCGCTGTTTCAATTCTTTGAAGATGATTCGTCTGGAACGAAACTTCTGTTTGTTTGAACAAGAGGACACTGACATCAATTATGATGTGTTTTTTTTCTTCATATAATATTTCTGAGCCCCCTGGTGGAAGTGCCCGTCCTGATGTGTTCACTGTCCATTTGTTATGCTCTTCACAAACTCCACACTGAATCCACCCCCTTATGGACCCGCCGCTATCACAAGCTGGAGGCGTTCTCTCTTCAATCACATCCTTCTTTGATGTAAATTAATGCATTACCGGTTTCGTACTCGTTTTTTTTAATTGTACGTCAACACTTTTGTTCGTCTAATGGAAGTGCTGCAGTTCCTGGACGGTCCAGAGGACTTTGTATCAGTGGATGTTAGAGACGTTACTTGTTGTATAGAAATACTGTATACTGAATTAAAAGTTTTAGTGTTGTTTGTTTTCAAGCTGACATCAAATTAATTCAGTATCAAGGTGGCAGGAATATTATTACCACATTAAAACGTATATACAGGACCAGCTCAGGAAAAAAAAACACCTTAATAATTTATCACAGGCCCTTAGTTGTCTATAGCCGGCAGCATGCTCGTAGCAAGTATGACGTCAGGTGTCTGTTGACGCACGTTCGATGTCTGATAAGTTTGTGTGATTGCGCAAGTAGCAGCGACTACATGGAGAGTATATAAAACCGGATGACGCTAACACACAAGCATTCACAGTCAGAGGTGACACGATCTGTCCGGATACAGAAGACGTGAACAAAGTAACTTCTACTAACCAACAAAGGCTGAAAGGATTCATCCAAATCAAATTATCCTTCCGTTTCTTTCTTGAATCTGACAATGCTTGGCTTCTTTTTGCAGCTTGTAACAAACCTATTGTGTCGCCTTGGAGCCGGGGGCTGCCGGTAACTAACCTCCGAGCGCTCTTCACCGCTGTTCTTCCACATCATGACACGGAATCATTGAGCACATGTGGCACCCAGTCCCACGTCACTAATGTCCGGTCCCATTGACACTTGTTATATTCTGGCGAGAAAAAAAAAGTCAACGTGAAAAGTTTCAATCCGGCGAAGAAAATTCAAACTGTAGAATCAAGTGTGTTGCTTTTTTTTTTGGTTTTCTTCTTGTAACTCTCAAGTTGTGTGAGGATTTTGTTTTTCATGCAATTTGCAACCTGGTTGGAGTTCACTGATTAAAGCAAACCGTACGCTGTGCATCTCCTCCAGCACTGACGCGAGTCAAAGTGCAGTGTGAGCGAGCGCCTCACGATGGCGAACTGATTTCATCCTGCATTGTTAAAGAAAAGTGTTTGACTTTTATACAAAATGATTCTAACTACATAAATGCATGTGGTTTCCCAGCGTGAGCGGGCATGATGCCACAGGATCTAACACGCTGCATTAAATTTAGATCGTCAGTGACAGGAAACTAAAGTTCTCTCCTAATATCTTTGAATCCTGCTACATCTGTAACTTATAACACGGCGAACGTGACACACATAATAAGATTCGGAGGTTTTTTTTTTCATATCGAATTTGCATTTCTCTCTTCACGATGTTCTAAACCATCACACCCAAGGAGAAGTTTAATCAAATGACAAGAAGGGAAGAGAGATGAAAGACGGAGCCAGAGGAAGAACAAACACAGACAAAATGGTGAAATGTAATTTAACGCTGTCCTTTAGCTACAGTGTAGAGAGCGTTTACTATATGAAAGAAGCTTTAATTCTTTTATGTTTAATATATGGAGGCAGCTTCGGCCCGATGGTTAGAGCAGCTCGGGCCTGGGACCAGCACAGACCTGGGACCAGCACAGACCTGGGACCAGGGCCTCATAATAATAATAATAATAATCACCAAGCTGAAAATGATCCCAGTGGCTTCTGCATAATCCTGTTGACAGAAGGGCACCGACCTCCACCCGGGCCATTGTAAAATAAGATGCTGTTGTTCTCTCTGTTAAATGGACCTGACCCAAAATTTAATGGGTTCCTCCTTGGCCCATGCTAGGAAAACATAATTGACTGCGGTTTATTACCTCCTTAAGGTTACCTGACCTGCCTCTTCACAGTGGCGCAAATTACTCGCTGCTGGAAATCCAACTTAACCTCGGGAAAAGTGGACAAACAGTGTTTTCTTAACACAGTCTGCTGGTGTCTTGTTAAAACAAGCGACTCAAAGGCAGTCAGTGTATTTATTCATATCAATTAGTATATTTATATTATAATGACCGTACGAGCGAGTGCTTTTAAACATAATTACAACTTGCTTGCATGCAAAACCTTGTAGGAGTCAGAAGTAAGTAAGAACTAGAGTTAACATTCGACATATTTAGAGTTTGATGGAAGCACTGGGTGCAATAAGATAGAATAAATGACAGCTACTGCCGGCTGCTACCAGGATGTTTCTCTCTCTCTCTCCCTGAACCGAGCTGACTATAAAAGCCGTGGCATTAAATCATTCTGATGGTCAAATTATCATAAACTGCTCAGATTATAGTGTGATCAAAACCTGAATCACAACGTGTTCGAAAAATAGGACGGTTCCCTAAAGCTCTGTTATTACTGCATGATTTGAAAAGTTCCCGATTCTGATGATTAAATGCAATCGGCGGATTCTCATTGTGCCTGCGTCATTTAACGACTTCCACTCTTTTGAGGTGCCCACCCTCTGCTCACCTTGCATAACTCACATCCATATTTCCGTTTTATTGGAGCAGCTGCAATGAACAGATCTCAGTTGACTGTTTGATGTTGTCTTTAATCCTTCCAGTCAGACAACTGAGACACCTTCTGGACTGCGTCTCCTGCACAGATTTAAATCAGGACAGCTGGAACCGATCAGCACGACGAGTGTTTGGAGCAGCGACTACGATGCGTTCAGGAAATCGACTATTAACATCACCACGTTTACATGCATTGTGTTGCTTCAAGTGTACGCTGTCTGCAAACGGTTTCACAACGTCGTGGAAACGTCTGTCGTTTTTGAAAGTGAAGCTCATTCAGAGTCACAAGGAGAACGAGGAGGAACCCACTAGAGGAGGAACCCACTAGAGGAGGAACCCACTAGCCGCCGGCTCACACATCTGCATACATCCCTCTGGCACGCAGCATGTCTGCGGAGTGAACAGAGAAAACGATGAGAGCGTAATTGATGTTTACTACGTTCCTACTTATTGAATAACTCGCATGAATAATGCCGCAGCCATCATTAAGTCAATGTATTCGTTCATTATCAATGTTTTTTATGTTTTTATTGTGAAAGTATCTCAAATAAACGTTAGAAAATGATCATTATGCAGCAGCTACATGTGATTAATTGATAGTGAAATTTAATTTGCAATGCAAAGTGTTTTTTTTAAACTCAATGAAACACATTTATCACATGAATATCTCTGGATATGATGTTGTATATAGTCTTTACATGCTATTGTACATGTGCTGTGTTGTATGGAAGCTCTGCTCCCAGTTAATTTATTGTCCATTATACTAACCACTGCTGCAGCACTAATGTTGTCTCTTACTAGCTAGATTACACCCGGCTGACTGGGTCAGGATGCACACGGATTAGTTCTTATCTTTATTTCCTTTCTGAACATATACAGTTATGGAATGAGATAAGGGGGGATAGTGTGTGTGTGTGTGGGGGGGGTGGGGGGGGGATACGAGTGAGAGGAAAAAAAAAGATTAATTATTTTCAAAAGCAGTTTTTAACAAGATAATGATTTCAAAATTCCCTCTGCCCGGTGAAAACTGCTGAACGGAGGTACTGTAAGTCTCGTGCACCAGATCCGAATCTTTAAAAGCCCTTCAGACTCGCTGCTTTACAAACTTCATCTCGGTTTTCAATCTGGAAAAAGGGCGCACTGGCCAAGAGGCCAGAGGATTTGGTTTTAATTAAATCCTGCCAACCAATCATGGACTTGCTCTCCTTTTTTTTCTTCTATTTAAGATATACTTGACCGTCCATGCTTACGAGGCACAAATTCGCCTTATTGAGTTCAATCCCTACTTAATGCTAATAATCTATCAGATAGATTGATATGCCAATATGCTTTTCACACATTGGCAAAGGCATTATAACTCATTTATATCGGCCTCTTTGTTTTCATACAGTGTCGCTCGCTAATGAAGTCTGCTGGTGGAAAGTGACATTTTATCTTTTAATGAATTCCGACGATTTTACATAAAAATCAATACAATAATGGATTAAAAAGAGTATCAATCAATAACCCCCGGCTTGATACTGAGAGCATGCCAGGCAATTCTGTCTGCAGGGAAACAGAGTTTGAGACACCGAGGGAGAACGGACGTCATGAAGGTCCTGCCATCGTTAAGACGTTGATGAAATGTGTTCGCATCAGAAGACCGTCAATGTCAGGAAATACTGCTTTAAAAAAATAATTAATGTAGTGAGAAAAGAAGAGGAAGCATATTAGAAGTAGAAAAAGAGGATTGTAAGTAGCTGCAGAGGAAGCGGAGCTGGTGTGTGAAGTGCTGCTTGATGAGACAAAATTTCATTACACAGTGGACAGAAAGTAGGAAGTCGAAGCACTGATGGTGGAAGGAAAACAAACGGTTTACCAACTGGAAATACAGATACTTCTGTCAAATCTAACACTGGGAAAGGGTTATTGTACCGGGTAAAGCTGGGTTACGTTGGGATTAAGTAAGACTTGTACACTTCTTGCAGACAGAGCTGACATGATATGAATGTTGATCCATGCTGACGCTCAATCATTTGTTCTTTGATTTAATATAAAGATTTTTGCTTCCAAGAACAAAATAAAATCATCTGTTCTCGCACCAACTTGGGAGGAACTCAAATAAAGTATTTTCTCTCCGAAAAGGCAAAACAAGGCAATTATTCAAGTTAAATTATTTAAATGAATTTCATCTCTTTCCAAATTCAAATCTCTGCTTTTTGAAATTCTGCCACATTGAGGTCCGAGCGGCTGTGAACGGGTCGTCGACGGGCTCCGAGCTGCCGGCTCCTGAGGCGGCGGGTCACTGCACGTCTGCTGCAGAGTAACTGTAATTGAGGGTGTTTGAAGTTGAGCGGTGATGCATCTTTGATCGCCGCTCTATAGCAGCAGCAGAGGAGCTTCTTGGCAGCAGGACAAAAGCTGAAACCTGGATGTCGCCGGGTCAATAGTCTCAGATGTGTTTGTCTGTTACGCTTTTAAACCGAGCACCAGGACAATATTTTAAAACCGTCTGTTTAGACTTACAAAAGACTCTCGAGGGGACCAGGTCTTCTCTTGTGTTCATATCTTCAAGGACATGGCAGGCTGACGGACGGAATCTGAGGACCTGCTGGTCATCGAGGTCTACGCAGCTACGTTACGAGTAGTTGGGTTAAATGTGGAATAGTCTTTTATTTTGTTTAAATTGGTTTTGAATTGAATAAATGGAATTTAAATGTTAAATCGACAAAGTCCACTTAGGATTTAGCACTTAGTCTTGTTGGAGGAGTTTGATCTCCTGCTTCAGGTTCTGACGAACTGTATCCCGTCGATCTCTAAGCCTCCGAATCTGCTCCTGGTACTCTGACACCCTTACAGCCTGAGACTTAATCTGCATCTCAAGTTGCAGCTGAAGGATGTCAGTCTGCTCTTTTTCTTTTTGGAGGGTCTTGGCTTGCTTCCCGCTCAGCTGAGTTCCGGTGGTGGAGCTTTAATTTGAGGTCCTCCAGGTCTCTTTGGAAAGACTTCTCCTTATCAGAGCCGTCTGGTAGCAGGACCTGGATCTCCTGCTTCCTTTTACGGTGATGACGATAATTCCTCGGTGCAGCTGCACTCACAGACTTTGGAGTAAAAGTAAAACATTTTACTACCAAAAAAAACAAAGATGATGCAGTAATGTCGAGCATCCCTCAACTGACTGATGCTCAACCAACAGAGCGTTACACGACCTCTTGCACACGCTTCCACCTGAGAAGAACCGACGCTGGCCAGAACAATTGATGCATTGCTAGGCAAGAGACACTGAAGGATGACAAGCCTGACTGGTGAGCCAGGCACCAGGAGCATCTCCAAGCAAGAGGGGGGAACGTAGCCGAGTGAACACGGGGCCCTCCAGTCAGTCCCAGTTTCTCATGAGGACCGTTTTAAAAGTAAATCAAACTCCGAAAATTAAGATCCATTCAGCTCATTATATCTGTCACTATGATACATTTCATGAGCGTGCGACGTCTAATCTCTGCTTTAAAGTGAAATGAAAAAAAAAAAAACGTGTAATATTGTTCCTGGGTGAAATTAATACCTGGATTTATAAAGTTAATCTAACACAATAATTAATCCCTTAATCCATGCATTAGATGTAATTAAAGTTCCCCTTCTACACATAAAATGGTAATCAGAAATATTAAAACACAACCAGATTTACTACCCGGCTGTTAGCAGCTATCAATTGGAAATATGAGCGTAAAACTGTAATGTGGGATCACTGATCTTGTGACCTTCACTTCCACGAGGGGCCGGTGACCAACACGCACTGCAGCCGGAGAGGGAAACTGTTATTTTAGTTGGGGTGTAATCATCATTTGATATTTAAGTGAAGACGGGGCACTAGTGAGCAGAATGATATCTGAGAGCCTTATCACGACCTTTAATATGAGCGGACCTGAAAGCAGGCGAGGTGATGTGACTTTTCACCCCTATTACACTGTCTTCACACGTGTTTTGATTATAGAGGAATGTCCTTTAACTGACGCGTGAGACCGCGAGTGAAGCCTCTCATTCACAGACCGAGGCTCGCAAGGCTTACCTGGTAATCAGGTAACCACCAGGCGACCTCCCAATTACTGGACAGACGACTTCCTCACGTCACACAATCATTCTACACTTTCTTAAACCATAAAGATTTCCTCCTGTGTTCCCTCTATCATTCAATCAGAGCGCTGGCACGCTCCCTTGAGTTTGATTATGGGTTAATACTGTACCATCTGGATACCATCTTCTGGAATTATTCATCCTGAGCAGTCACTCCTCTCAACCACACCTCCCTTTCTTAATCATAATCCCCCTCTCGTGGCGCCGGCTCACCTCCCGACACCTGTCCACGTCCTGCGGCCGTCTGAAATGTAATCTACACATCTGAATGACTTGTTCTGCTCGCTCAACATCCCTCAGCGATACGGTCTGTTGAATGTTATTCCAAAAAGTGCTCATGCCTGTAATTTGTGAGCTGGATCAAAGTTAATTCAATTGAAGTTTTAAAGATAAACAAGTGAGCAATTCAAACTTTTTTTTTCCTCTCTCTCCACATCCAAGATTCTCCGAAGACTAAAAGGTGTCTTCCCTTCCAATCCATCTATCCATCTCTAACCCCCCCTCACGGCTGAAGAGCCGGGAGTGCGAGGCTGCAGGAGCTGCTCTCATCAGGGAGCTCAAATATGCAGCGCAGCCTGGCGAGAGCTGTACGGATCCAATTAAAGTTAATGCAGCACCTGAAGAGGCTCTGAATTAGGCTCATTCATTTAGAGGAAACTCACATCATAACACCCATTAAAATCAAGCGTCCAGGTGTTTATTTTAGTAAATCTGAGTCAGTTAAACGACTCGTAAGGTTTGAGATATGAGGGAAACACAAGTACATTGAGTCACGCTGGCGTCTCATGCTGAAGGTGAATTAATGAAGAAATATCAAAACGCATGATATATCCATTTTTATTTTTTCCATAAACACTGTGTTTCAGGAGAACTGTACACATAATGCATATCTTTTTACAGAGAGCTCATGTTGATGATACTCAGTGTAACAAAACAAGCCTTTTGTGGGTTGAAATTGTCAAATTCCATTACATTCCACAGATTTCCCTTTGGTTCATGTTTCCTCGGTACATCCTCTGGGCGCCGCGGCCAGCACCTGTTGGCAAACTCTTGTCAATGAACACCGGTCAGAAATAACAGCAGACAAGCATGCACATTCACACAGCCTCCGGAACAGAAGACATTTATCAAGACGCAGCACTTAAGTGGCAAAAAAAATGCCTGAAATGCAAAGTTCATTTTTGACATTTTAAGTTGGCTTGTTTGTTCACCCTGCTGCATCTCTGCAAAAGCAAAGTAATAAAACATGTTCTCTCCCCACCAGAGTCTTTTACTTTAATTAGTTACAACCTGTTTAGGAAGCCCACATGCTTTGTATGGCTGTGTCATTGATACATAAACAGGAAGTTTGCAACAGCGTCAACAGAAAACAGGACGTTTTCTGTGTGACATTGCCGAAGATTTAATATCATACATCCAATAATTCAGGCTGCGGGCAGACGGAGAGGCTACCTGTTTCCTAACGAGCTGATACCAATTCAGTTGGAGTGGAGAAAGCATTTGGTGCTCTGCAAAAAGAGATGAATAACTGTTTGGTTGATGTTGTTTTAAGGTCTGGACACTATAGGAGGTGCATAGATTACATGTTTCTGTAGATTATCGTTGCAATCGTCATGACAACAACTTATAACAGCTTTCCATTGCAGTGTGTATTCAAGGTTCATCAATTCTGCTTTCAATGTGTCAATTTACATCGCAACAGCTTGATCAGTGTTACGTCTGCGTTTATCATCAGTGACACAGAAACGCATGATTACACTGATGGAAGCTGCCACAGGTAAATCATGTCTCAGCCTATAAAAACAACAGAATACGAGGCGAGACACTTTTACTCTCAGTTGTACCGAGCAGGCGTACGGCTTGTCGTTAGCGGCTGTGCAGAGGATAATGTAATTATTCCTCTTCTCACGTGTCTGCATAGCAGACGGTAACAGTGGGTGAGAAGCTAGTTTGTATTTCCAATCATATAAGAACCGTACAAGTAATAGACTCACTGTTGAGGAAACTCCTGTGATTTTTATTAACGGTAGCTTCAATTAAACTCTGAATAAATTATATGATTTTTTAATATATATGTATATATTAGAAGGTTTTCTGGTGGTTTCTCAAGAACAAATCATAGACACATTTGCATGTCTTCATCACTCTTCTGGTGAACAACCTTTACTGCTCGTAATAACACCATTGATAAATTTGTTGCTTTTTTTTAACACTTAATGATTAAAAAAAAAAAAAAAAAAAGAATTCACTGTTTTTCGATCCAGAAAATGAAATGTTGTTTCCCGTCACTTGTAATCAGACATCAATAATAAGCATGATGAGCTTGACACTCAGCAGAGTGTGCAAAGTGTGCATACAGACATCTTTGAAGATGGGAAGTGCAGTGCATCAAGATATGTTTCAGGCTGTAATTAATAGATATCCTTTCATCAAATGTCGTTAATGACCTTGTGACATGTAGGTAGTGAGCATGAAAGGAGATTCCTAATAGGATTAGGGAGGACTACATAATTGCCTCATGGGACTGTTAAAGCCCAGTGAGGAACGGGAGCAGAGTGGTTTGTTTAAAAAGTTGCCGCTATGCCAAATTATAAATGACAGGAAACAGCATTTTAATCACATGCAAATTGAAAACAAGTGAGCCTATCCTTTAAGCTGGCAAGCAAGGTGTCATATGTGGTTGCATGGAGAAAAAGGCCCATAGTGACGGGAGCCGACAGTGAGCGTAGGGAGCACAAATGAATGGAGTTACATAATTTCGCTTTGGGGTATATGAAAAGAAAACACAAAGGAGGGAAAAGATAATATTTGTTCTTCTGTTTCAGCAATTGAGTCTCTTTGCCTGAGGTCTGCATGTGAACTTCTTGGTGCAAAGGAAAAAATCTTCCACAGCCGACTGTCCTGAATACATAAAGAGAAGCAGTATGGAGGCAGGCCAGGTATGCTTAATGGATTTGTTTTCAGTAGAAAATATGGCACAATATCATTTTGACACCGTTGTGTTAACTGTAAGGCAGCAGTATTTCTGAATGAAAAAAAAAGACCTTAAAGGACCCCGGGTGTTTAAAAGTCTTTCCACAGCAATAACTTCACAGCGTGTATGTATACCTAACCCCTTCAGCTTCGTCCGTCTCTTTGGTTTGAATTGAAGTCTTTCCTTTCCTCCCAGTACATCTAAAACACCAAAACATCAATTGTTTTTATTTTGCTACTTTGTACAGCTTCTCCCTTTTCCGCAGCGACCTGGACATCACTCCCGCTTCTCCAGAAGTGGAATGACCTTCCCACTTCTGTTCCCAAAGGCAGCGTAGTCGTCCCCTATGTTGATCTAAATCCTGTCTGTTCAGCAAACGGCCGCCTAATTTCAAACGGAAAAAACGACCAAACTGCGCATCACAACCAACATTAAAGTAGGACATAAGGACATGCAGACTGGCTGCAGTCAGTAATTCATGGCAGCAACTTCATCAGACAAGAACAACAAAAATACACTGTAATGAGGTTTAATGTTGTTGAATCAACTAGATTGATATAAAGGACCATTTATGCTCCTTTTTCCTGCTCTGTAGTTATATTCTGGGACTAGAGAAAATAGTTCCTTTATGAAGCCCCTCTCTTCATCCTCTGTCTCTCCTCAATAAGGGATTCTGAGCCCATTGCGACTGATGAGACAAAAACATACAAATGATAGGAAAGCATGAATAATATATCAAGTGTGCCTTCGTTATTGACATGCATGAAATAAACTTGCAAATCCGGGGTGAACTGACAAGTTTTTGGGGAGCCCTGTCATGGGCGTGCTCTGCCTGCATATTTCTCTTCTCAGACGTCTATCAAGGGTTTTTAACGGCGGCTCGTATACGCCGCCGGTTAGCGACCATTCGCTCCGAGGCGGCTAAACTGCTGATGGAATCATTTACAATCATCATGTCAATGGACAGAATGAACCTAAAGTCCGGGTGAATTTCAGCAGCTCTGCTGTGCATTTGGACTAAATTTGAAATGAAAGACCAGAGCAAAATTTAGGGGGCGACTTCATTTGGTCTTCTCAGATTTACTGCTGCACAAACTCAGTTCTTACTGGGCTGCTTGTCACCGCTCTGCGAATGCTTCCCGAGCATACCGAAACACCAATCACGCTCAACTAGTTTTTGGCAGAGGAAAACACCAAATTAGTCTGCACGGGGGTGGAAACAGAGAAAAGGCTGTTTACAAATGCACCCGCTGTATTGTAGACGATTAACTTCTGCACCGCAAATGTCATCAGTGGCTTTTAAATATTCTTCCTCAGCCTGCAACACATCTGTCCTGTGAATAAATTATATCTGCCCTATATTTATCCTGAATAAGAAGACACACGAGTGCTGCAAAACAAATTTAAATGTGAAAAAATTAAAAAGCATTGAAATGATTATTTAGTGTGGGTTGCATGTTGCTTTTCACACGGCTGCTATGACTCCACACTTAAATAAAACAATTATCAGCCGCGGTGTGATTGCCAATTAAAGAGGATGTATTTGGAGAAGCACTTTGCAAGTCAAGTTAAGTTAATGGAAAGGAAGGTTGAACATAATCCAATAACTTTTAATGCGTGATATGAAGCCTGGGATATATTAAAAACACATTTTGAATAACGTTATACCACAATTAAAAAGCACACTGACACTAATTTACAAAACATCCCATTGTAATGTTTTAGTGTCCCCTAATATGGCAGCTGATTAACTGCAAGTAATCCGGACAAACGTGATACGAAAACAAAGAAAAGTTCGATCGGCATCCTGAGATGGAAACACAGATATGAGCAGTACTTTCTCAACAATCTACAGTTTTTTCAAAACACAGTTCAGCTAAGAGGCAACGAATGTCACTCAATAAAACACGAGCAGGCGACAACTCTTAATGTCTCCATATTTCTTTTTTTTTTTTTTTTCACAGTGAAAGCATTTGAAGGTGTTTTTAGTCAGAGAATAAATTAACTTCGGTAATTTACCAAAATAAATTACCGGCTTAATGAAATGCTCAACTTTTGCATAAGTATTTCTGAGTGAAGAGTAAGAATAAAGTATTCGACTACCAGACATGAGAGATGAGACACATGATGACGGCATGTGATGTAGGAGGCGGAGGAACCTGTGCTGTTCGTCTATCTGCACATTCAGTTAATGTATTCATCCACTCGTGCTTCATAAGGGCTTCGTTTTTAATGGGATGCAGCTTTATTGGAGCCGCGTGACCTCGTAAAAGGGACCATCCAAGCTGCACTATTATTTGATGTTCCGATGCAACTGACGTGGGACGTCACCCTGATGTGAGGAGACGACCACCGTGTGTCCTGCATTGCATAGCAAAGAGTTTGTGTGCAAAAAAGACTCATGCCGTTGTACGAGTTAAAACCATATTCGCCTCTGTTTTATATTTTTGATTACAAACGGCTATTGATGATATATATACCTTATATATTATTCACATTCTAAAGTGTATATCGTATACTGTAACTGCTTATTTCATGAAAAGAGCAAAGGTGGTTTGTTAAGATTGTTTTTGCACAACACTGAGTGTGGTAGTTCACTGAATGTGGTGCTTTTATTTTGTTAAAAAAACTCACAGGAATTTGAAAAATAGCTTTACCTATGGATCGTCCTATTAACATTTAGCCTATTTATATTGAAAGATGAGGGCTGGCACAGCAGAGGTTTTTTTTTTAACCTTGAATTAGTTTTGCAGAATCTACAGCCGGATAATAATTCCCTATTTAAAAGATAATGTCAATGAATGGAGTCGCATGTAGCCGTCGCTGGCCTAGAAATGGTCCGATAAATTGGTCTCGCCATAAAGTCAATGGAACGTCAAATTAAGAGCAGCTGAAAGGTACGCTGTACGCAGGGAGACGGATAAAGCAGCACTACAATATACCTCATCTGTGTATCACCGGTGTCCTCAACCTGCTACATAACATGCACCATTAAAATGGATAGCAACCATATATATGGTGACACATCTTAAGTGGTTTGGTGCTGATTTGACCTGCTTACTAAGGTCTTTTCCTGAATACATTTAACTTTTATGATGTTTATTACTAAGTTTGTTGTCGTTTGCAGCGCAGCTCAAGGTCCGTTCAGGCATCGTGTGCAATGACCACATAACTGCCACCCTGTTGGACCCCGTCACGTTGATTCCACACGGACTCTTTTCTCTTTTACTAATCTGGCATTCAGGTGAGGCGACTTGTATTATTTGAGGCTTTTCGAAGTTACTAAAGCGAGGTGCATGTTTGTCAGTGGTCACCCAATATGTGTTATTCTACAGAAGAAGACAGTAACGGATATTACATCTGTAATGTAACATTAATGTAGCATTCAGGTTGTTCTCGTCATCGGAACAACGTGGAACTGCAATCCGTGGCTCGGTTCTCCCACGACAGCATCCCTCAGCATCCCTCAGCATCCCTCAGCATCCCTCAGCATCCCAGGTCGAGAACCACAAAGGAAACTTTATAGGGGTTGTTAAGTTAATTGTGCAAATGTTAAACATTTGACAACCCAATAATTATATGCACAGAGATAATAAAGAGGATAAAACTAGGTCTGCCTGCTCCCTACTGATCGATGACAGCCGATGGAAAACCGAGCGATTGATTGCAGTTCCATCTGATTGATATTCTTTAGCTGCACAACTGGCTGGATGTCACATAGAAACAAGAAGTACCATTAAACAGATTTCAAAGATTTCATTCTTTGTTGACGCGCTCCCTGACCGACTCGTTGTTGTTGAGCGCCGGCGGCAGCGACTGCTTGCTCCGCATGCTCCTGCCGTCCGTGGCGGCTCGCGAAGTCTCCGTCACAAACAGCCGAGTCACCCACACAGAGGTGACGATGCGTTTGTACTCATTCCTAAAATTCCTGTTGAGTAAGCCATAGATGATGGCGTTCAGACAACTGTTGAAGTAGGCCATGAAGTAACTGACCACAAAAAGCCACTCGGGGATACGGGGAGCCACGCGGGCCGGATCTATGGCCACCACCAGGCCGATCAGGTTCAGTGGAGCCCAGCAGATGGCGAACAGCACAAAGACCACGAACATGGTGATGAAGTTCCTCACGTCACTGGGTCGGAGGCGAGGACCCTCCTCAGTCTTTACTTTACGTCGCACCTGGAAGACATGAAAGCACATATGATAGAGAATAAGTCACAGAGAAGCACTGATATATATTTAATAAAAGCTCTAAATCGTCACCTCACTTGTTATGTTATGTGTCAAAAAAGATTTAAATAAAGATTTTTTTTTTTCATTGTATGTTGACATTTAACGGATTATATCAACACGAGCAGCAAAGTGTCAAAAATTAAAGGTCAACATTTAAAGACAATATTTTCGTCATTGAAAGCCCAATTTGGATGAGCCCTGCAGGGAGGATGGCGGATCGTGTTGAGCCCACGGTGTGACCTCATTACTCAAAGCTGCTAGAGTCTTTTTAAAGTTAACTTGTTATGCTGTTATAATAAAACCATTAGTACCTGCTACGATCCTGTAAAGACGTGTAGAGATGCGGAAGCCTAACCTGAATCACAAGTATCCAGATGCGTAGATAACAGAAGGTGACCACCGCGATGGGAACCAGGAAGTGGACCACCACCACGGCCACCGTGTAGGAGCTGCTGACATTCTGGGCGAAGGTGCAGGAGTAGACTCGGGGGTCGTAGCGCAGGGAACCGACGAAGAAGTTGGGCACGATGGCCACGACTGTGAGCAGCCATATTAAGGCAACAAACAGCAGAGTGTTGCGGTAGCTGTACAGCCGACTGTACGAGAAGGAGTGACAGATGTAGCAGTATCTGTTCACTGCGATTCCAGTGATGTTGAAGATGGAGCCGATGACACTCAGCCCCATAAGGAAACCGCTGACCTGGAGAGGGGAACAAAGGAGTGACGTGTTTGTGTCAGGCTGCGTTAGGAGATGGGTTACTGGCGTTGTTGCAAAGTGAAACAAACTTCATTTGACCTCATCTTACCATGCATTGAATGTCCCCGAGTGCCCATCCGTCATGGAAGAGAGCGTAGAGGACCAGCGGGTAGGGGTAGAACGCCACCACCAGGTCAGCGAACGCCAAACTCACCACAAACACATTTCCTGCGGAGGAAAAGAAGTATTTACAGCTCTCTAATTGTTCACTTTATTAGGATCCCCATCGGGCGCTACGCTAAACAACAGCCACCGAGACGAGCGGCACGCTTCATTAAGCAGACACATATTGTTCTGTTTAATAACGCTGGCTCGTTTCAGTGGTGTTCATCCGTTTTTGGATGACAAACATTTAACGAGCTCATATGTTGTGCTCATAAAAATGACTGTTCACATGCCCTTTAGGGCTCGCATTATGTTGAAATGTCACTTTGTCATGCGGCGGCACCAACGGGGCTCCGTTTACTCTTAAACTGAGCCCTTAATGTGGTGACTGTGCACATTATGGGCGTCACTGGTGCAACTAAAATATGATTGCTGCTCATTTCTTACTTATTTGAATCCAAGTAATCGGAGCTGCGGTTTATATTGTGTCGTCTCTTTTTAGGTTGCATTGTCTCAACAGAGCAAATACTGGATGATGTCATCCTTTCAACATCCCGGGAGACTGTTGAGCCTCAGCATGACAGTTCAGCGGGATAGTCAGAGAAAAAACTGGAATTACATATGAAAGGTTCGGAGCAGCGGCCCCCCCGGAGACGGTTGCGTCATGCCGCACAAAGTTTTATGAGGACTGGGATTTTGCTGTGTTTTGACGTACAAGTGTGTCAGCACAGCAGCGAAGCATCGGTGACACGGTGAGTATCCAGGTCCTTTTACAGCAAGCGGATCCCCTGTCAGGACCCAAAGTGCGCTGTGTGGTCTATTAAGTTGGTGCATCATATGAATCAGCTCCCCCCCACACCATCAGGGGCCCATCCTCAGTTTGGCTGCCAGCTTACATATTCAATTGCATTCTTTCCTCTGCATATCCAGAGCTCTATCCACCGACCCAGAATCATTTTGCCATTGTAAACTTTCCTAAAGTTTTCATGCTCCCCTCGTGCCGGCGTTGGTTCCCTCCAGATGTTCCAGATTCCTCCCGCAGTCCAAAAGCAGGTTAAATGGAGACATGCTCGTAAATGGTTTTGCATCTATACATATGAGCTCTGTGATTCCCAAGCGACCCGTCCAGGGTAAACTCGGCCTCTCCAGTAAGTATGTCGGATGAGGAATGAATGAATGACTTTTAAAGATCTAATGTTCATGTCGTGTTGCTCCGATTCTTTGACTGCTCCCTCAAAGAGCAGAGTTCAGTCGGAGGGAAAGTGAAGGATTCTACAGTATATCAGGCTTGTTTGAGGAAAAACAGCATCGTTTTTTTTTACTTTAAAAGTAGTTCCAGGCATAAAAAGGGCAGAGCTTTGACAGCTCGTACAGCCTTACACCTTGTAGGACTCATATCCGTGTCTCCAGTCGTCTTACACTCGTAAATGTCATTTACTGGGCAGCATGTGCAAAGCAGAATCCTTCCCTGCTCCACAGAAACACCTGAGCACGTGGAGGGACCCCTGGCCTTGATGGTGGAAGCGGTTGAGGAGGTACGCTGCATGTGTTTATGATACATCTCTCAAAGGGATTGGGGGCACTTGCCGTGTCTTATCCTACATAATCCATCTGCTCAATTCATGACAATAGCTACGGCGCAAAGTGCCGAGCTTTATTTATAGCTAACACACCATGAACGGCTTATACCCACCTCACACGTGTACGCATTTGTAACCATGGTATGTGGAAATGGTGTGTGGCTGTCAACCTAGAACTGTCAGCGTAGACCATGATGCATAAAAACCCCAGTCATCCCGCGCCTCTACAAGGACATGGCTTTCTTTACGGTTTGGTGGTTTGGTGGAGAAGAAATTTGGATTCTTCCATCAAAGTGTCAGAGTGCAATGGCACAGAATGTGAGGCACATGATTGAGAAGGAGTAGAAGGTGTTGGACTGCACCCGGAGCCTGTTGAAGTATCCCGTGGAAAGCAGGTCTCCAACAATGATGTACATTGATCCAACTATGTTAAAGACACATCATCAGGTTCCAATAGGTTTGTTAGATACTCTAATATATAACTATAAAACAGGGTTTTGTTTGAGGCAGGCCACCATGTGGTTTACAAGTCGTTACCATGACGACCAGTCTTCATTATCCTCCTGGTCCACACTCTCCTCCCGATATGGTCACCTCCAGTCGCCAAAAAAACAACGACAAACGAAAGATGTTGACAGCCGTAACACCGAACTCAACCCTCTTTTATACAGTCAATCGTTGTGGCTCCGTGTGCATCCGTGAAGTAAGAAGTGAGTCACAAGCAAACACGTTTCGTAAGAAAAAAGTCCGGACGATTACTTTACGTGCGGGGTTAAAGCTGCTGAGTCATGGTATCTTCAAAAATAGACTGATAGTTATCATAATTAAATACTGTTCACTCTTTGTACTGTATTTGAATATACATTAGAAGGAGAAACCGTCACACGTATAATGAAAAAGAAGGAAGACGCTCGGCATCTTTATAAAAACCTTAATATGGCTCTTTTTAATTACAGGGCTCCTCAAACATGAAATATCGTCATCATGTCTGGATTGATTAATGTTCATTAATGACTACTTTGTGTAAAGAAAAAAAAAAAGAAAGGAGCAGACTGCTTGTGCTTGAATCTCACCTTGAGGCTACAACAGGGTTCAGAGAATCAACCCTCACCGTGCACCGGGAAACCTCACCAGATTCTTCATCTTCTTTTGTTAACGATCCCCCAAAACAGATTCTATCCTCTTATCTTATGCCTATCTGCAAGTAAATAGATAAAAGACCATGACCGTGATCAAGACTGATAGTCTGCTAGGAAAATTACATCATTATAATACGGTCATGTAGTTCAAACTTGATAGTAAAACCTTCAAAAAAAAAAAGAAAGCCTCTAAGCGAAGGAGACTTCAAGAAAGAAAGAGAAACTTTTCAATCAAAGTGGATGCATGAGGGAAGGCAGAGGAAAAAAAGAAATCCAAAAAAAATGATGTTGACAGCTTCTTTAGACTTGACTTCTAATTAATTCAGCAGTTAGATAAGTATCTTCATATCTCCAAACCCACAGACGCCTTTCCAAAAAGTGAAAATTGCACAGGTTTTTCTGATAATTATGGGAAGATTAATGCGACGGTGCACTCCGATTTTTAAAGTATTTGGAAAAGAAATCGTCACACGACTGTCAAAGATGTGTTTGTCAGAAAGGCAATCAATCACCAAAACTTGGGAATTGTGAAATGTCTCACCTAGAAAATGACCCGCTGTTCCACCGTGCCGCCTTCGCATCGCAGTGAATGAGACATAACAAGCATCACATGAACCTCTTTGTTAATGTACAGCACTTATGAAGCTCTTGCTCAGGTATAATTGTGAACTTACGCAGATTAAGATGAACGTACTTATGACAATTAAGGTCTTTGTTTCGATGTGTAACTGAGAAGTATCCGAGAGTGCATCCATGTTTTTTCACGAGTAAAGTGGTTTATTTGGTTTCAGGCGTTCGAGCAGGAGAGTACATGATCGTGTTATTTGTACAGCTGAATGCAAAGCATGAGATGTGATGGTGTGACAGACAGTTAAATAAGAAAGAAAGTGATAAAGGAGGGAAGTGTCTTAATGTGTTTTCTTTTTCTTAGACTCAAAATCCTTTGTTCCGAGTCTCAGATACGACACCTCACCGTGACTCCTAAATCACACATGAAGACGGTTCCTCTGCAGCCCGTTACAAAAAACTGTTGGATAAAAACGAGGTTTCATAATGTATCAATGCCGTTGTGAAGGTCTGGGTGGGTTTAGGCACAAAAGCACCTGGTGAGGGAGACTGCATGGTCGGGATTAACAGAAGCCCTGTCGTCAAGTTTACAACAGCTAAAATCGTTTTTTAAACACTTGGGTTGGAGAGGAAAGAAAGAAACAGCCGTCCAAACAGCAGGAAACAAATTACGCCCTTTTGCTGCCACAGCCGTCAACACAGCGGGAAACAAACGACAGCCTCTTGCTGCAACAGTCGTCCAAACACCAGGAAACAAACTGCGCCCTCTTGCGGCAACAGACGTCCAATCAGCAGGAAACAAACGACAGCCTCTTGCTGCAACAGCCGTCCACACAGCAGCAACACCAGAACTACTACAGTCGCTAGAAGGCATCTCTCACTTAAATCTTGCATTTACGATATATCTGGTCATTTTTCTTTGGGGGACGGGTTCTTTTTATTTTTTATTAAAACACAACTTATGGACACATTGTGAGTTCTGCTTTAGAGCAGATAGAAAGAGCAGGTGCTGTAAGGAGAAACAAATATCTGACTTCATGGATACACAGTGTTGCTGTTTTGACATGTCTGAGTAGAATCACTACTGACGGACGGGGCCTCGATTGGCAGCCGTCGCTGCACGTGCTCTGCTTTTGGCGTCAACTCAGGATATCGGAGCGTGAGTGCAGTAACTGGCTGTTTCACTCGCTCTGCCATCAGCCTTATAGAAAGTGGTGCATGTTCAACAAAGCAGCAAACAAGCGTTTCACATGTGGGGAGCAAACGCAGATGTATGCTGACACACCTGCGAGAATTTCTGAACCATCTGCTCACTAAGCCGTGGATTATTATGGTGATCACATTTCGTAATTATTCATAGATGAGAGTCTAAGCTTAAATGTGGTAATATTGTTTCAGGGTTTAGCCCCACAGAGAGCAATGTACACTACAACTTCATTTATCCACAAACCCGTGGGAGGCGGGTGTAATTTGGCCGACCAACAATCCACAGACTGAGGTTTTTTTTTTGAGTTTCCAGATGAAAGCATCCACACATTCTGAAGTGTTGGGCTTAATTTGCAGTAGCGACCAATTCAGCTGCAGCAATCAAAATGGAAATGAACAAATATGCATAGTAAACAGTATTTTGTGCATTGCTTCTTGTTTTTGTTTTTTTTACCCTTTTATGCCTAATGATGGGGCGTCGTAATGACGGGGTGCTGCTAAGACGGATGTTTGGACAGCTCTTCAAAAGAGTACTCACATGTACATAATTGTGTATGGAAATGTTGGCTGAAACGTAATCTTCTTAGTCAATGGAATGTGTAAATGATTACTGTAATAAACAATATTAGTACCAAAAATGATTACGGGCATTCCCCTCCCCGTCTGTAAGCACGGCCCCCGGGGACGAGATTGCAATGATTTCACTCTTATTTGCCTTTTTTTTTATTTTTTTTATGTCTTTCCTGTGGGAGGACAGGCCAGGCAGATTTGCCTTGTTTGCATTTAAATTTGTTTTTAGAGTGGGAATGGGGGCAAAAAACTAGATGGTAATGGAATGATGACAGGAATGGGAACTAAATCCGGAAGGATGTGGAAGGGAAAGTGGTCAGGCATGATAAGAGCTGCACTTTCATGTGGAGGCAGTTAACAGTGTGGAGCAAGTCTCTTTCAAGGGGGTAAACAATACAACCCCCATAAAACATGATCTGGATAATTAAAAGCCGTATATATGATGTTGTAACGAGGATGTCACCCGAGCTCCTGTCTTCCATCTGTTAATTAAAGGCCATTAAAGCCATGGACTCGGCATGTGGGGACCATCTGCTGACCAGTCTCATTCTAAAATATTTAAAAATACATGAGATGAACTTCTACTAATAATTTTTTTTACAATAATTTTAATTGTGTATCGCTCAATGCAATGCTTTATTTTATATTTGCTTGTTTTATTAACATCATTACATTAGCATCACATTAGCATCAACTATAGCCATGAGCACTATTGTTGGTCGCTAAGTGATAGCCTGATAGCTAACGTTAGATATGTGTGATTGATTACCAATATGGCAGCATTATTTTATTACCAGTGTCTGTTCAGCATCATAGAAATGACCTCTAGAGAGAAAACCTTGCTCTCAAATCTCAACAAGGTCTCACTCCTCTTCATCAAATAACTCTTTCTCGCTCCCTTTGCATATTGCATGGATGCAAAAGGTTGGGACGGAACACTGGTAACAACTATCTGCGCCTGTTGGTGGCAAAAGCAGGAACTTTTAGTTGATGGACTTTAACACTAATCGGTTGTTTATGATTAAAATAACATTTTATAATTTTCAGCATATTTGAATATACAGTATACTGCAATATATATTATAATTAGGTCCCTGCTTTAAATATATGTACATGAGACGGTGGCTGACTCAATCAGCGCGGATGAATGAACAAATGTGGCACCAGGAAATAGATTATTATTTAGATGGAGATAAAAGCAGATTAAAGGTCAGCAGAGAATGAGATTGTTAGCAGTGGAGGACAAGAAAGGCAGAAAAAAAAGCTGAATAAGATAAAAGAGTAATCAATTTCTCATAGCTTCGTGGGCGAGGCGATAAACAATCTTGTCGTCACCGGTCTACATCAGAGCCTCTCCTCAGCACACAGGACAAAAAATGTCTGTCGCTGTTCTCCACGCCAACAGCTTCTTCACTCCGCTGCTCTGCCAACTGTCTGGTCGTATATGCGAGTCGGAGTCTGAGCCCGCTGACCCCACAGGGGGAAAAAAAAGAAACCTGTCCGTCTGCATCGCTGCAGCTGCTGCTTGAATCGCTTCACCCAGACAGTTTGTCTTGAATGATAGTTTTCCCCAATAAACCTGCTTGTCTTTCTTTGGGAAGAGAAGAAACAAATCCTGTTGTCAGTCTGCATCAGTGGAAGCTCGTCTGGCGACTGCTATATGAGAAATTTGACCCCACAAATGCATCATATCGCTCTTTGACTTCCCAGATGAAGCAAAGTTCACAAAGGAAGAAGTTTTCTTTTTTTTTATATACCGAGTTCTGAATTTAAGTATCTCAGTCACCTCGGGCGAAATGAAGCGCAGTAAGTTAACATCCTCATAAGTTTAAGGATTCTGCAGGAGCAAGGACAATCATAGCCTACGGTATCCAAAGCTGTATTTTGGAGGCAGATAAACAATCACCGAAGCAGCAGAAGGCAACATCGCAATTTGGCAAGAAGATTCTGTTTGTGCGATTAAAAAAAAGTTTGGCGGAAAGACTTGATTGAAAAAAAAAAATCAACATAATTTTTCCTCACAGAGACGATTCCTCTTCCTTTTTATTTTTTTTTTACAACACTTCATCGATGTCTCCAACAAGTGTTTTCTTATTTGGCTCGACAAACCATTTATCTGTGTGACGCGCAGAAGGAAAGTCAACCTGGTTGAGTTTCATTGGTAGGAACAACCCGGCTGGCACATTGTCATTAGAGATGTGTTGCAAAGTATCCCGAAGGATACGAGTCCTTCCCGTTTAAGCGTGTTTAATTCACCTGGAAGTTAAGCTTAACTGTAACCACATCAAACACCTCAAACAGGGATGTGCAGACATTTTCAAGGACGGGCTGCTCTGTTTAAGTCAAGTTTATGCAATAGAATCCGATATTGATTGTCAATAGGAAACACAGTGAAGAGGTTATGTGATCTTCCGCTTATTCACCCGACGACAAGACCGTGAAGGCCGTCACAAACTTACCTCCAACTCTGAAGAATAAATAAACCTTCACGCCGAAGTGCAGGTGCACTCCTGTCATCTTCTGGCTGAAAGCTTTGAATCTGTCACATCTGTTATCACCTGCACATTACTGCCGCAATTCAACAACGGGAGGACAAAGGCATGTTTAAGCTGGTGTTTCTTTACTCGTAAATGAGCTAGAAGTGAAATACACTGTTTAGAGCCAAGCGTATAAACACTGGTTGATGAATATTTCAGGCAATATGATTCATCTGTGGGCCAGCTGCTGCTTTACAACTCGGTCTGTAAAGAAGCTTCTCCTTCAGCCGCCCCCCTGGAGTCGGCTTAAAGAAAGGGAAAGCATCTCTTTGCCTCTGATGCCTCTCTTTAAAGGGCAGTCACAAATTGTTTAAAGAGTAAAGAATGCGCGCCACGCAGCGGGAAACTTTATTTATAAATCATATTGACCTTAAATAATGGGTCTCATGCATGAATGTTTTCTCATTTCCTCCCTATTTTCTTTTTTTTTCTTGCACAAAGCAATAAGACGAAAATAAATCCCTACGTGGGATTTAGGAGAACGACAGCCAAGTCTGATCTTCCCACTTGAGTATGTTGAAGAATCACGTTTGATCTTCAATTGGATACGTGTGCCAGACAATGTGCAATTAGCATATGGAAGCACCTCAATAAACAGCAGGCTTAAGTGCTGCGTGAGAACCGCAGACTGTTCGACAGGCGAGCGACTCGAAGGAGAAGACGAGCAGAGGAAAGGGAAGGGGAAGGACACCTGAGGGCAGCAAGAAGAAGCAAAACTTTTCTTCTGGATTGATTAAAGATCCACATGTTGAAAATCAGCTGCAATATCTTGCAGTATACAGCAGAGCATTATGTAACACTCCTCTTTAGGTGTGAGATTTCACCTTCTCTGTCTCGGCAGCTGTCAGTTTCAGGTTATCGGCCTCCTGCTGGGTCTGATATTTGGTAAAGGGTGTCCGAGGCCGAGGCGGACGCCCGCAGACGCCCTGAGAGTTCAGTTATTGTTGAAAGGTAACGCAGACGGAAAGTTCCATCATATTAAAACGCCTTCGCCTCTCATCTCCAGCAGCGTCCCGCTCCGACTTGCACACCCACCAAACACAAGAAAGTCGTGATATACATTCAAATGTGATTATGAGTCACCTTTTATTTGGGTTGATTGAATTGTTTTTCTGATTTGTTTACCCATTTCAATCCAGTAATGGCACGGCAATAATTGCAGACCCTTTTTTTTTCTCCTAAGTAAATTGTTTTTCACGAACGTGATTGAAATTTAACAGCACAAAGCACAATTCAGATTTTTTCCGTTTAACTGCTTCCATGTGGTCATGAATGAGCGCGAACTGATGAACATGAGTTGTTAAATTGTTCGCACATACATGTTGGGACTGAATCTATGTGGATGCACAATGGTCAATAATTCAAATTTTTCAGTTTTAAGCCACTAGCGTAAAAACACGTACTGCAACATAATGAATACTAATAATAATGAATAATTCATAAGAATATTTATGCAATTTCTCCTCTTTTAGTTCCTCTTTTATTTATTTTTTTCACTGAGTGCATTTCATGCAATTTTCCTTCCTGGAAAGATATACATATTGGTATCAAGAGGTTCAAGGCTAACATGAAACACTGCCCACACTGCAAAAAAAAAACGCAAAAGATAAACACAAACCCTCCTGCTGTGCTGTCTGTGTTCGTTACCTAAGAACCAATTAAGGAACGGCAACGCAGTAACTTGACTTTCAGGCGCGGCGGCATAACAGCTGAGTAAATGAACTCCGTCAAGCTCAGTCAGGCACAAAAGAGCAGGTGTTGGAGGAAGAAGTGGAGCGTTCTCACAATAACTAAATAAGCAGAAACAACATTGGGACTGGTGATGTTGTGGAGGGAAACTGAAAGATTTATTTACTTAATTTGAAAAACAAAAAATTTGTATCTAAAGTTCTGCCACTTTTAGGAGCTTTGTTGTCGTCCTGGTGACAATTAAGAGTTTGACACGCAAATGTTCTGCCTCTCCGAGAGAGAATCACCATACTGAAACAATCGTCATTCATCTTTTAGTTTGTGTGTTATCCTCCGCGTGTGCTGCCCGCGATCGCTTGCAGTCATTCCAATAGCAGTTTATGCTAAACAGGCTGCGCATCTGTGAGCGTGTTTATGCTAAATTGCTTCCACATGTGCAGATTATTCCTCTATAATGTAGCTACTGTATGCATATATCCAATTATTCAAAGTGGTATCTGTTATGTGTGGGATGGGGAGGATTTCTGGCCACGACAGACATTTTCTTTTGGATCAGGAACCCTCCGGGACGTCGCTGTGAAGAATGGGATCAGTTTTAAAAACGTGTCCATTCCGCTTTAATGATTTTTGCCACATTAAAAAAAAAAAAATGATATCATAATTTGATACACGGTTTTAGTTCTGGACATAAATTGACACTGTGAAAGAAACAACAACACAAACCACACAGAGATTTCATTAAGAAAAGTGAGGCTGCATGAAACCTCTAATAGACTGAGGTTGAACAACGGAAATTCAGGTCTCTACATTTACATAATTATCCCTCCAATAGACAAACAGACTAACCGGAGTACAGCTGACGAGCAAAGACGGAACACATTCAGAAAGTGGAAAACGCTTGTGACTGCTGTAAACATTAAACCGGGTGACGCGCTGAGCAGCCAGATGGTTGTGTATCATGTGATAACCAGGAAACATGACTTCATTACCATATACATGAGGACATGCAGAGCTGGAGTTACATCAGAGGAAAAGGTCTTAAAGTGAAATCTTTCCAATGTTGGTGTCTGTGCATGGCTGAAACTAAATATATATATATATCTCTTTGTGAGAGCAGTCGGGAGTTGATTGCTGCCTCGTCTGAGAGCTGCTTGGTTTTCAAAGCGCAATAACAAGAGGCTGTTTGTCTTCCAAATACTGTCCGCTGGTTGCATAATGAGCGCTGGCAGTACATATGGCTGCTCTGTGTTCAGGCATGTCCTTCGGGGGCGTGTCTTGGGTTTCTTCAACGCTGCGGGAGAAGGCATGGGGATGACATTGGTTGGAATTACCGGACAGTGGTGTGATAAAAAGCTTGTCAGGTGAAGGGATGAGGAAAAAGGATTTACAGCTGGTGGGTTTTTACTCCACACGTAGGAGCTCCACACAGAATGTATCTGTGTAATGGCCACACTCCATGATGATGGATGGGCGTCCAGCAGCTGGAACATTTAACTCTGTCTTGTTTTGATTGCGTTGAAATAGAGAAGCAGGTTCCCACAAATCTATTTAGAGGCTCTTTTTTTTCTCCTCTTCTTCATCAGCACCACAAAACCACGGATGAGCAAAGAACACCTCGGCTAATACGGAGAACCACGTTTTTAAAAAATTGATAGCTTGATAGATCGCAAGGACAATCAGGCTGCAGACGGGATATCTGATATATGAAATACTGCCGTGCCACAAATGACATTACAGGAGATGGAATAATAACTCTCTAAATGTGTTTTGTGGGTGTGTTGTGAGCCAGGACCCGTGAGAACATCCCTCAGAGACCGGCGCTGCCAAATGATTATGATTCGTCAAATACAATGCAAATTGAGAGAAATTGGCTCGATAGGATAGCAACAGCTTACAAGTGCAGCATGTCGTGCAACAACACTGGAACTAAACCAGTGACAATGTATGCCAGGATAAATCATTACTGGAATAATGGGCCAAAGACGGAGATATTAGAGGGAGAAGCAACAGTGTGCAGATTCGTCCTGTAATTCGTTAGGTTGAAATATACACTGAGAGACGCCGGTTAGACGAAGAAATTATATTTGTTGTTTACCCCAAGAAAAATAAAGATATTTCCCTTAGGAACGCCTCACGTCACTGCGAACCATTTTCATTGGAACAAAAACTAAAGAAACAGTCTTTATGAGAAGTGTTGACAGTGTTCCGCGAGTTATCCACTGAAACCGGGACACTGTTTGTGTCTATTGAATTTTTTAAAATGGTGTTTTTTCGAAAGCACGACCACGAAAAAATAAAGTTTCTTTTTTTCTTTAACTTCTATTGTACTGAGCAGAAATTGTGGCGGTGTGGGAGTTAAAAAAATGCTAGGAAAAATACACACAGCTGTCTGGTCTGTAGCATCCGCATCTAAACACCTTGAAAGGGAATTGAGAAAAAGGACTAATAAGATGAATGAACGGACATGCTCTCAATGTAATGAGAAGTCATCCTCCTTTAATGTAACAGGATCTCGCTGCTGCGTGGGGATCAGCCTGTTCAACCGAATGTTGATGCTACGGATGAGGACGGAGTGTGAGAACTGAGGGAGGCTGCAGTAAATTAAAATGTGGTTTATCGATCAGAGCAATTACCGAGGAAACATCAGAAGTTTCAAGGACTTGCCGTTCGGGAAAGTTCAAGATCATCCGACACACAAGTCATGTACACTGACTTTGCGCTGGGCCAGACAGGAAGCTTAAGTTTATCTCCGGCGCTCTCTAACATCTCTGCGCCGCTCCTACGTCAGTGATGGAGGACTATGCTGAGATCTTATCAAAGAGGCAGGGTTTTTCAGATGGTCTTCGGGGCTCACCGAGCTGGTGACACTCTGACTGCATCGTATTTCATCTTAATGGAGTGAGTGAAGGAGGTATTCCAATCTGTCTCTATTGTGTCAAACAGCCAATAGTTGATGTTGAATACTGAGCTACTATCTTCAGGAAATTATTTGGAAACAAGACATATATAGTCAGAATGTAACATCTATTTGTATTACTATCACTACTAGCTAACTAAGCTGTAAACACAATGCACTGGATCATCTTTGGACATTATATACATATCAGGTTTGCTGCTGGTGTATTTTAAGAAGGTTTTTTAAAACAGCAAATCTTCAACACATCAGTATATTGTGTATCTCATGGTTGGCCCAAAGTTGCCAACAGTTGCAGCTCACTTAAGCCATGAATGAAAAGGAAAACAAATACAAACACTTGCCATCACAACCTGGCAGACTTTACGTCCGGATCTAATTTCGTAGCCTCTGACGACATTGCCGTCCTTGACGAACGTCACATCGAGAGAGGATTGTGCAGTGAGCGTACCAGTGGATTAAACATTGTCCTGGACGCTCTCGGCTGCACATACAGAGGACCAGAGATCCATTTTTCATGGCTCCCCACCAAGTCTGCTTGCCTCTTGATCCACTTGGCACAACTTAATGCTTTCATTTGTTTTCTTCTGAGTAAAGTTTCTCGCTGGTATCTCCGTCGTCGGAATCCTAATCCGACGGAAGACGAGAAGCTCTGCAGCCTCGTGATCGACCGTCGCTGGAGTTGTGCATTCATGAGTGTTTCCTCTGACATCACACGCTGTCATTCAATAATTTACGACCGGAAATATTCATTTATTTAAATAAATACTTTTAATTTTAGAATAAAGGCAGTGTGACCGGATGCAACAGCTGCGGTTGACTACGCACTCACTGATTACCTAACCAGTGAGTCGGACGCTTTGGATCAAAACCAATCACATTTCTTTTCTGTGTCAAACAAACAGAGATCGGTGCATTGAGAGAAAAGAAAAAAAGAATCAAGCTCAGCCTGCTCATCATAATCTTCTTTTCCTTTGCTCCTCCAACTTTTACGAGCATCCAAAATTATAAATAGGCGCCATGACTAGTTTATGTTATGTTCTCCCCCTCCATTGTAAGTGACTTTCAATTTTTAATGCGTGCCAAATTAATGATGCCACTTTGGCAGCGGCGCGCCGGCCTGACCGCAGGTGTGAAACAAACAGCTCAAAGAAAACAGCCCTCCGGTCGATCGATACGTCTCAGCGCCCCGTTTCTTTTGTTTATCATTACATTTCCTGCCTCCCCGACATGCGGCGGTGCATCGTATATGCCTGGTTCTTGTTGTTAAATTAAAGTGTTTTTAATCCCAGCTGAGGACAGGAAGGAGACGTGGGAGCTACGGCTCGCTTTCATCCGTTTGAAGGCTTCATCACATTAGGTGGTTATGGTGAAATGTTCAATTTGCTTCCACGACTGCTTTAAATTACGACTAATGACGAATAGAAGGGACCAATGTGCACTTGGCTGATGAAAGTATTAGCGGTGGCTATTGGCACATTAGAGAGCAACAAACAACTATACTGTTTTGAAGTCTAACTTTTAGATTGTCTCAGACGCTGACTGGCAACCGTCCCAGCATGTCCTGGAAAAAACACAATGAGAGCGTCTCCCCGACTGCGGCTGGTTTAATGAACCAATGCAAAGTTACAGTGCTCCTCTCTTTCTATTGCAACCGGTTAATGTGTGATTTCTATACAGGAAACGATGAATCAATACATCATTTCAATCGGCGTCCTATACAGAAAGTAAACGGTTTATTACGCAATGCAAATGATTTATTGCAGCCGGTACAGAATCATTTCAACTTCCAGGACTTTAGATTAATGTCTCCGATCGAAATGTTCAAATGTGCAATACAACTGCAAAAAAAACCAACATAACACGCTCCCACAAAGGGAATAATTGAACCAGGATAGTCAGCTTGTGAATGTCAAGGTGAGGCTACGCCTGCAGGAGAGCT